>PVIU01015316.1:0-48815 GCA_004026605.1 Ondatra zibethicus | reverse complement strand
TGGCCAGATCTATTTTAATTCACTAGACATGCAGGAATTCTTGCCACACAACATACACATTTATGGTGCCACAATTCACACTGCCATGATAGTTGGCTATTTTCTACTTGATTAGAATTTTCCCCATCTTACCTGCCCTTTGTATCGCTGTTCTCAGCTACAATTTTTAAAGAACAGAGTAAATGTGTTCTAGTTAACAAATTCTCTTTATATTATCAGTATCTATATGGTGCATCCCAACACATAATAAATACTAAAACTGTTTTTCAAATGATACTGACTTAAACCATCTCTGACAAACATTTCAGTATTCAACAAACCACAACACACTCAGATTATAAAATAAATTTATATTAATATTTTACCTGCTTTAGTTTAATCAGGTAATAATCAATGAAGTCCCGAGGGTTTGCAACATTCAATGATTCCTGATGCTCTTTTATTTTTTCCAAAAGGTAACTTTTGATATATTCAGCATTTTTTGATACTGTGTGATGACTTCCAGGACAATAGTCAATTAGTGAAGGGAAATTATTGCAGACCTACAAAATCGGAGAAATTTTTTGTTGAGATGTATCATTTTACTTTTAGTCATGTGTGTGGTGTGTATATGGTATGTATGAATGCATACACATGTGTACTGTGTATGTGTGGGTACACTGGAGGCCAAAAATATCAGATCACCTGAAGCTAGTGCTTTTGGACCATCTAACTAACATGGGTGCTGAAAATTGGACTTAGGTCCTTTAGTTCAATACACACTCTTAACCACTAAACCATCTCTCCAGTCCTTGACAAAGAACTTTTTAAATAAGGAAACACATATATCCACAATATATAGCAATACCAACATGGTTTTATAGATTCAGAAATGAATGAAAAACAGTGTTCAGCAAAAGGAAGAGGTTTTTTATTTCATACATATATATAGCAATTCTTTGTGGTAATAGAGAGACCTGGGGCAGGAGGGAATGATGAAAGAAAATGATCAAGTTTCAACATTTATGAATCCTTTTTTAATATTAAGACTATTTGTGAAAACTGACTGGTGGCTTGTACCATTTATTCTCTACAAGTCTGAAGTATGAAATGATGCAAACCATTGTTGTTCACACTTTTTAGTTGATGGCTGTAGTGAAAAGAGTTGGGCAACTTGATTTATCACAAAAAAGTAGCACATGCATATTTAACTCTTATAAACTGGCCTATGACATGGAATAAATAATTATAAGTGGGTGGAGCTCCAAGAGAATTTGAAAACAAAAGTGTGACATAGCCTTTAGGGGTTTCTCTATGATCACAACCTTTTTAACTTGCTTTTTATTTATTTTTTGTGTCCCTCACACTATGCATCTCAATCCCATCCACCTTCATATCCCCACACATCCACCCTCAGACATTGAACACCCCCAAAATAAAATAGAATAAAATTAAGAGGAAAAAAATTTTTATCATGGAAGCTGTTTTGTGACAAAGTGAGTCAGGCAGTACACTCTTTTATCCATATAACATTACTTGGCAAGTGTTCACTGCAAAGAGTCATTGACTGCCTCTGCATCTCTACTTTCTGCTACACTATCAATACTGGGCCCATACTGGGAGTCTTAGATATCCTGCCGCTGCCCTGCACTGTGAAGATCTTGCAGCCTTAACTCTGCAGGACCAGCTTCTCCACATGTTCCAACAGATCACAGATGGGATGGATGTTGAGGTGCATCAACTTATAACCCTAGATCTGAACCTAGGTAGTTGCACTGTTAGTCAGTTCCCCAACTCTCTCCCTGTCCTCATGACCAGGATGAACTCTCTGGCATTGCTCTGGTTAGTTCAGCCTTGGAGCTGCTTTCATGCCCTCAGAGTTGGCTCTCCCACACTTACACCATCCGGTCAAGATCTACTGCATTGTGAAGGCAAGGTGCAGGGGCCACTCATCCAAGTGCGGTAGCTGATAAAGGGCAAAGACAACTCTTTTACTCTTAGAACCTCAGGGTCAGCCCGGCAACGTGCCACAGGCCACAAGGGAGGGGAGGCAATCCTTCCTCCACACACACTGTCATAAGACAGACGAGGGGAGGGGCCAGATCCCACATACTCACATTATCTAGGTTGATTCACCTGCAGCCCTCCCCCCAAATCAATAGTGTCAATAGAGTCAGCTCTGTTGTGCTGCCTGTGGAGGTGCAGGACCAGATTTAGAAGGTGCTGAAGCTGGTAAAGATGAGTGTCAGGTTTCTTGCACACCACAGGTGGCAGTGGCAAGGGGAGGAGGACATCTTTCCCTAGCCCTTACCACCACATGGCAGATCAGTGGGTGTGGCCAGCTATTCCATTCTCACAAACTCAGGGCCAGCTCACCTGTGCCGCTGACAACAGGGTCTACTCAATTGTGCTGCCGAGGCTAGAAGCAGGGCCTGCTTTAACGAGTGCTGCAGCTGGGAATGAGTGCTGCCTCCAGCAGTAAGGGGATAATGATAAAGGGGGGCATCTCTCCTCCAACCACAGCGCCACATGACAGGTGAGTAGTGGGGACAGATCTCCCACACTCAGAACTTTGGGCATAACTCGCCTATACCCCTGTAAACAGTGTTGACTTTGACTCTGCTTGCTGCCCAAACAAGGTACTGACTCCACTCTCTTGGGTTCTGCTGGTGTTGGGGGCAAGGGCAACTGTCCTGATCTTGTGACCTCCTGGACAGCTCTTGCCTCTGCCAGAGGCAGATGGCAGCATCTCTCCCCTACCCATTCTACCATAGGGCAGATGAGGGGTAGTCAGGGTCAAATCTGCCAAGCTCAGCTTCTTAGGCCTGGCTCACCCACACCCCTATCAACAGGACCGGCTCTGCTGTGCTGCCAGGAGGAGGTTCAGGACCCCTTCTCCCTAATGTTTCAGTCAGTGAGTGACAGCATCAACCCTGTACAGCCCTTTCCTCTTTGCCTTAGGTTGTTTTAGGAGCTATGGACATCAACAAAGATCAAGGCTGGAGCAGATCCATGTACCCAGATGTGAACACTGGTGGCAGCCAAGTCCGAGACATCACCATTGCCCTGGTTAGAAACCAAATCACCCAACTCAGCCCACTCCTCACTGTTACACCTCTTCAGATGTGCCTCTTTCCACAGGACATGAACTGTCCTTTCTGTCTTTCCCATACCACACCATACATTTGCTCATAATAATAGTGCCTGACTGCCTGGTGCCTTGACTTACTGGGCAGTCTGGAACACAACCATTCTTGTGGAGATTTCAGGAGATGCCAGTTCAATCTAGGACAACTCTAAGAAGATGTATGTGGGTTGTGGGCCACACGGCATTAAACCATTCATCTTCTCATTTTTAACTATCTGTCATCTAGGATTCCAGCAAACACATCAAACCACTGGAACTACTCAGTGTTTCCGGGCAGATTTCATTGCCATAAATATTCTTTCGTCTTTTAGGGAATATTCCTTCTAAACTAAAATATTCCTGCTTAGTAATATGATGAGAATGTGTTTATTAGTCAAAAAGATAAGAATTATGCATAAAGAATGTCCTCTGAACAACTGGCCACACTTCCAGATGTGAATGCAATACTTTATACAAAGAGTTCTCTGGATATCAAGTGGAAAACCAAGGGATACGAAGCAAGCAGCCTTGAACCAATCTGGAAACTGCCGTTCAGTTTTGCTATTTGTATAGCAAGCATTTAGACCTGCCTTCCTGATATTCTTTCCATAATACATTATTCAAAACTGTGTTGTCAGGCCACCTCACTTCATGTTCCATACTATATTTGATCTTTGAGTATAAAAAGACTAAAGATCTTGACTGCACCTGCATCCAGGGGGAGCTCAGAATCCTGACATTCTCATTTACTTTTTCCATCAATTTAAGAAAATCCTGATCTTTATAATCAAACCGATTCTGGAAAACAGTGGAGCAGATGACATTGCAGGGAGCACAGCTCAAGATGAACGTGGGATCACAGGGTGAACCTGAACAAACAATTGGAAAAAAATACCATTAAAATAGACAAAGAGGATGCTTTGGTTTTGTTAACAGGTAAAGAGTCATTAGAAGCTATAAATCATATCCTATCTACAATTTTTCTAACAGCTAAGCATTCATTATATGTAGAATCAATGTATCACTTTAATCGTAAATTTGAGGTGGCCTCATCGTCAGTAGCTGAAGAAGAACAGACCATATCTGACATAACAATGTTTACACTTTAAACTATCTGGTACTTGAAAGAAAACAAAAGATTTTTATAAACCTAAAATTGTTTCTTACTGGAATACCTTATGACCTTATAACTCTAAGATGAAAATAGAAGAGTATACACCTGTAATATCTGCAGCTACAATGAGTAAACCAAAGAAGCAAGTATTGATCCAAGGAAGGAGCAACCTCACTGCAGGTGAGTTCTGCTATTAAAAGAAAATACATGGGGAGACTTTTTCCTTGTTACTTGAGAAAAATGTGTAATCATAAGAATGGCAACTTCCATGTGGATTTGTTTGCATTACTAAATAAAATGAACACTTTCATATCACAGTTAAATTCCAAGAGGGGAAACAACAAGATGGCAGTAATAGGGTCTTTCCTTTTCTCATTTCATCATTTAAAACAGCACATTTTCTGCAGAAGAAGAATACACAGTACTTGAAAAGAAGACACAACGTATAACAAGGTCAGTGGTAGACAGAGAGCTCTGCTTTCAAAGTACTTGCTGCTGTTTTAGAAGACCAAAGTTCAGGTCTCAGCAGCCTCATGGTGACTCATAACTTTCTGTAACCCCAGTTCCAGAGGAATATAATACAATTTTCTTACTTCTGTGGCACCAGGTACACAAGTAGTGCACACATGTATATGCAGGCAAACACTTACACACATAAAAAACAATATTTTTAATTAAAATAAAGAGTTCTGGGGAGGATGCAATAAAAAAATGGAAATGGGGTGGCCAGAAAGGTGATGGTAGGAAGGCATGTTCGAAGCACGTTACACTCCTATGAAATATCTATTTGAAGCGTACAATATATACAGTATTAGCAACAATAATGTTTATTTTTAAAAGAAGTAAATGATGATTATGCTCAATCAAACTCCACACAACATATCTGAGAAACAGTGTAGTTTGTACATTTGTAAACATCTCTCAAAATCACCATTATTAGATTACTATGCTGATATAATGCTTAAAATTTGTGTAGCACACATACATATATGATATTACAGATCAAAAATTATAATAAAATTTATTTTTTAGACTTAATTTCATTTGTGTACATGAATTCACAGGTGTGTGTGTGTCTGTGTGTGTCTATGTGCGTCTGCGTGTTATTACTGTGGAGGCTAGGAGAGAGCACGTCAGATATCATGGAGCTGCCTGACACCAGCACTTGGAACCCATTGCTGCTTCTTTGAAGGAGCATTCTCTCTCCAGGGATAAACCATCTCTCCAGCTTTCAAGACAGTTTCTTCTGATGTCTTTTCTATAGTAAAATGACTTTGAACAAATGATAAATACACTTTACATTCAAGCTGATCCGAAATTTAAATCTGTAGACCTCACATAATGACCACATAAAAAGCAGTGTTCTGGATAAATTATTAAACATTTGAATAAGAGGAAACTCCTTAATATTACTGTGCATATACCAGGGTATAAAAACATGATTATACTCTATGCTATCAGGAAATGATTTATTTAAGTCAAAACAGTGAAGGATTAAAGAAATTTTCTTATGTGTATACATGCCGTTCACAGCTTAAATTTGATTTTCAGTCTTTCCTTTCATTTTATTTGGAAAAAAAACTTGAAGTCCTTAGAAATCAAATAGTTAATCTAATTTTTTCACATCAAGAACTTCTTAGGTAAGTAGCATTTATAGCAGTAGCAAAAGAAAAGTGATTCATTTTCTACAAACACACACAAAAGGAAAGTTGACCTTGGACAGAAATGACTGGCAGGATTAAAGACAGAGTCAACAGGTTAGCGAAAGCAGTTCCTGTTTAGTTAAAGACATGATTTGATTAATAAATAATTTCCTTGTTTTCTCTTTGTGCATCTTGCAGGTTTGTGCTGTCATATGTGTTTCGATAGAATGTAATTCAAAACAGAAAGTGCCATGTAAGAGGAAATAAAGAAGTTGTGTATGTTTATTGGTTTACATATGTTTAACCATCCCTAAAGCTTGGGAATAAATCCAATTAGATCACAGTGGATAATTGTTTTAATGAATTATGAATTTGGTTATAAATAATTTATTGAAAAAATTGTTCTCCATGTTCATCAGAGATGTTAGCCTATAATTTCTTTCTTTCTTTCACTTTTTCTTTCTTTCTTTCTTCCCCTTTCCTTTCCTTTTTTCTTTCTTTCTTTGTTCCTTCATTTCTTCCTTTCTTTTATGCTTTGCCTTTTGATATCATGAAAATACCAACATTGTACAAAGATTTTTAGAAGTGTTTCATCATTTTCCATTTTACAGAATAATTTGAGAAGTATAGGTGACGATGGCTTTTTAAAGATCTGTTAGTATTAATCAACTACAAATAATATATAGTCACAAGATTCATGTAAGTTTAAGCCAGACCATATCACAGTATGAAGAGGGGAGGTGAGTACAAAGTCCCATCAATAGTTAAGAACATACGGGCACTACTTAGCTCTCAACAGAAGGTAAGTCATTTTTCTTTAAAAGTGTAACCTCTCATAAGTCAAACATAATACAGAAGAAAACCACACATACAGGATATTTCTCAATCACCATCAGAGAAGTTTATGTTTACAGTAGATGATGACAAATACAGAGGCTACAAAAGATAAAGGTGCTGAGAATAGGCTAAATTCAGTTCAAACCTAAATATAAATTATGTACTTTACCATTTCCTCATCAGACTTAGGGATGATTGAAGAAGAGACAGAAAGAGCTTAAGAGCCAGAGGTGGTGGATAACTGTTATGGAATGGTGCCTTCTGGGTGCAGCAGGGCAGAGCACGATTGAACTCAAAGAAAATGTGACCAGATGCACAAGACCTGTGCAAACTAATGCCAAAAAAAATCCTTTCATGGGCACAGGATTTGGGCATGTTATCCTACCAGTAATGGAGGAGTTATTGACAATTACTGCCTTCTGGAAGAGGAAGGGCCAATTTCCTCCAAGAGTGCAGCCCCTGATAAATCGATCATGCTTTGATGGAAAGTCACACATAGAAGAATATTTGAGAAGCACAATTGTTCTTTGAAGGAAAATTACAAACAAAGTGTTGGAAGAAAAGATGGATATATGTGAGAAGAATTAGAGGGAGAAGGATGAATGTGATCAAAAATGAGACACCTGTGCAGGGCTAGTGAGGTGATAGACCTTAGAAAAGACTATACTACCTAGTCTGCTTGACTGTCATAATTCTTAATTTATTCAGAATCATACCCCCATATGAATAGGTAAACGTAGTTACCGCCCCTTATTAAAGAGATCTCTTTTTACAGCAAATGGAGATCATCACCAAAAGCCATGATTGGACATAATGCAGACAACAACAGATTTTGGGGATCCCAGCATTAACAGATACAAATACATCATAACTGCTACATCTGTGACTAAGGGAACATCACACAAGAAGAGGCAGAAAGATTGTAAGAACTAGAATATTAAGAAGTCTATTATAAAACAGTCTCTCCTATAAATGACTTCAAAACAATATTTGAAAATGGAAAATTCACCAGGTGTGCTAATGTGGAAAAGGAAAATTTCAGAGTCCAACCCCTAGACAGGGAACTCCACATAGCTAATGACTGCTGGGATGAGGATAATTAGTCTCTCCAATGGTTAAGACCTCTTACTGGTTGTCTGAGTGCAGAGTAATCAGCCCCAAAACCATATCTATGATAATCAACAACAAAGACTACTCAAGAGGTTGTTTATATATGTGTGTATGTACACATACACACACACACACACACACACACACACATATATATATAACACAATAATCAAACAAAAAGAGGCTATCAACTTGACAGTGGAAAAGGCATTAGAAGGAGACAAGGAAGGGCATCTGAAAAATGATAGAATAAGAAAACAGGAGGAATTATGTAATGCTATTTCATTTAAAACATTTTCAGACATGTACAAAATTCTGAAAGCACTAATAAAGTTTTATTACAAAAATCTTATATGTCAAGCACAAGTCATGTTGGGTGGATATTAAATAAAGAGACAACACCAAGTAGAGTAGATAGGAAACAGGGGTGTATCTCAGTAGAGATGGTGGATGATCATGATGAAAACACATTGTATAAAATTCTCAATGTAGTTAATAATTTTTAAACAAATGACAATACAATTTTAAGATCATGCTACAGTAGAGAAAATAATTGATGAAAATTCTATTATACTAGGCTAAGAAATGAAAAGTATGAATTACATCAGTGTTACCCAGGACTGTAAACATTGGCCTAAAAGAATCACTGTACTACTCAGTTAAATTCCTCAAACCTCTGTGATCCAAGAAAATGAAAACAAATATCTTCTGATTGGGCTCCGTCACTATTATCAATAGCAGTTATTCCATGATGAAATGATCCACAAAGACAAAGTACACTTGTGCTGATGGAAATGCACAATTATTCAGCTCAAAAGAAAATTAGCATGAAATCTATATTCATTATTTCTAATTTAAAAACAAAGAAAATTTTAGAATGGGTGTGATAAACATTACACAAACACACACACACACGCATTGACTAAAATGCAAATGCAGAAATCTTCACTTACCATTGGTTTTCCTCAGTTCCTCCACAAGGCACTGGGCTTCCTCTTGAACACGGTCCTCGATGCTCCTTTTGCCCATACCCAAATTTCTCAGGGTAGTGAGAGTGAAGCGCCTTATCTCTTTCCATCTGTTTCCATTGCTAAAAACAATGCCTAAAGAAATGGAGAAACAGGATTTCTCCCTACTTCTTTCACTGGCTTTCTGAAACCCATTCTCTTTAGAGGGATACCTTGCTCAGCCTACATGTAGTGGAGAGGGCCTTGGTCTTGCTTCAAAGCAATGTGCTAGACTTGTTGACTCCCCATGGGAAGCTTTCCCTTCTCTGAGGAGTGGATAGGGGTGTGGTGGAGGGGAAGGTAGGAAGTAGAAACTGGGATTGCTATGTAAAATGAGAAAAGATAGTTTTTTAAAAAAAAATAAAATTTAAGAAAAAAAGAAATGGTAAAGCACTAGAAAAATATTCTAGGAACAAATAAGAGATATGATGGGTAGAAACAACAGAGGTCCAACCTGTACCTAAGGAAGAGGTTCCACCCCTCCTTTCAGTCTTCACGTTCACCAGAAACACTGCAGCCTTCATATGAACATGTATAGTTACTTACCATGACCTTTATTAACTCTTTCAGCCATTGGGAAGCTTCCTCTGCCAGCAAACTCCTCCCCATGATCAATCAGAGCCTCCTTTACTGCTTTAAACCCATGCAACACCACAGTGGGCTTCATGCCAAAGTATAGGGTGAAGACTGGGCCATAGACTTTTGAGAACTGAAAATAGGAGAGAAAAATGTAAATACTAGCAAAAAAAGACATTTTAATCAACCCTTCATTCCCACTGATATTATCACTCACCATACTTTAATATTTTTAGTCAGGCAAAGCTCAATTTCAAATGGTTATGAAGCCTATTTATATCATATTAGGGTGAATATCAATTATTGATCACCTATAGTAAACCAAATAATGGATCAAGAATCAGGTAGTTGTTACACAAAAATTAGAATGAATTTTCACACCAAAACATTCAGCAATATGCTGACAACCAGAACTCCATATAGGACACACACATGCCTGCTGACTTCTCCCTCTATTTTAGTGCCTTCCCACCCTACTCACCATCAACCCTCCCATCTTTTCCACCATGTCCCAGTCCCCCAACTCAGGCAGAAACACCCTGTTTGAACAGAGGCCACTCCACTCTGACCTACAGAAGTCCAGCCTACAGGTGTGGAGACTCTTTCCTCAGCCACAGGCCACTGCAGTCAGAAGACCAGAGAAGACACAGAAACCAAGTAACAAACACACATACTACTAAACTCATACTACTATATTTATAGATCTAATGCTATACATCAGATATCTGATGCCATATTTACAGGTTTAGAAAAAGAGCAGAAGACATTATGATACCTAAAAGGATCAAGAATAGTCAAGGCACTCCTAAGGAGTAAAAATACTGTTTGAGATATAACAATAACTGATAGCAAATTTTTTATAGAGTTATGTGATAGAAACCGTCTGGTACTACCAAAAATAGGCAAGTGGTCCAATGGAATAGACAAAATGATGCAGAAATAAAGCAGCAATGTAAGACCCACATACTTTTGAAATGCAAATTTGCAAGTCACCACAGTTGATTCTATTGAGGAACCAGGTTTGGTACACTGCTACTACAAACACAGAGAGTGGGCACCACAGGAGCTGCACCATAGGCATGCAATATTTCCTGTAAAAATAGTTCCTCTCTGGCAGGATATAAACATCACCAAATATGCTGAAATCTTGGCTTCTCTGTTGCATTTCTTGTGTTATTCCTTGTCTGTTGGTATTTAGTTAAATTAGGCATCAGTTACTTTGATAGAGTTCAATATCAAATAGATAACCTTAGTAAAAATGTTTTTCTAAAATTCTATTATCTCATTATTATTAATGACTTAGAGAATAAATTATTACTCACTATTGATCTTCAACCAAAAATAATGGAAAAGGTTTGGTTTTTTGTTTTGTTAAGACAGGAAATATTCACAAATTTTGCAATTTTGTGGAAATTTTGTTTTATAAAATGCAAAGAAGTAAATGTCCTTTCACCTGAAACCTCACTCATTACTAAATTCCTGACAATGTCCAGCGATAAAAGTCATAAGGTACACAATATTTTGCAAGAGTTTTGACTTTGTGATTATTTATAACAATATTGCCTCTGATACTAGATTTTCATCTAAATCAACTTTCAGTTTATTTTCTTTATCAAGGTACTGAAGGAGCACAAAGAATACTTACATTGGTCAAGCATTGGCTGATGTTCTTCACATCTATTTGGAGGAAGTTTCCAATAACTGGGAGAGGAGTAGGGCCAGGAGGGAGCTTCACTCTCTCAGAGCTCTGTCTCCAGAGTGAGAGGAGAAACAGACAGGAGAGGCTGAGCACCAGGGCCACAACTGCATCCATGGAGACCCTTCTGCCGGACACAGCTGTGGTGAGCCAGCAGGGAGCTTTTATAACACTACCTGGTGAATCAACATGTCCTTCTTTGAACATCACTGACTGGTCAATCAGATAACCTTTAATCTCTCAAGTAGACTTTGTCCTTCTGATAGAAATAAAAATAAGATGTTCGTTAACCTTGCCCTTTTTTACAGGGTATCCATTTGAATTTCTGGTTTAACAAAACAGATTGGTGTCCAAATAGTGCTAATAAAGATAAACATTTATAATGAGCAACTATTTTTGAAAAGCAATAGATTAATTTTGAAATGGAAGGAAAACACCTCAATGTTTACATTCTCAGGTTGGTGACCAAGTAGGAATTTAAGATTATGGCTAGTTTCTATGTGATATGAAATATATTTATTTGTCAACATAGTCTTACTGTGTAGCTTAGGTTGTCCTCACACTGCATTTATTTTGCTATATTCTTTCAAATATATTTGTACATCTCCATGGTCATGTGTATTTAAAATATTTCTTTCCTATATTAAACAGTTGGACATATTTTCTTAAGCAATGTAAATCTTATAGCTCCTTATTTCACTCTTTGGTCATTTATAAAACTAAGATAACAAAACATAGCTAGTAGTCACACATCTTGAATCAGAAGATATATATTAAGCTTTAGGTGGAGAAAGTTGTTTGTGTTTCAGTGTTGTGTAGTTCAACCATGAAAGATCTTTTTTTCCTAAAGCTAATAGGAAATAAAGAACTGCCAGTGTCTCACAGCTCAGAGTTGGAAGAATTCAGAAACCAAACTGACTATCTAGTGGATTTACTTACTCCCCTGGCTTTGCCATAGTTTCTTATGGAAAGGTATGAGAATTCTCTCCATACCACCAATGCAGATATAAAACCATATAAGCAGAATAATCTCTAGACAGTAAAAATATTTAATATGACCTAAAATACCCCAAACAGCACCATCAAGTAGGTGCCAAGTATTCAACTGTGAGCCTAAGGGGGCATTTCTAACTTAACCCACACTTCTTGTGCTTTTCTCCCTTCCCTACACAGAAGCATTCAGTTTAATTATATTCATCATAATTTCTTGACTGTGGATTATGACACTATACCAACCATAATCCCTAACATTCCCAGTAAACATGAATCTAGTTAATAATTATGTCATCATTGTTTTTACATAGAAGCCAGAAAAGTTTGATCAAGTTTTGTAATCTTGCTCAAAGATTAAAAATAGTTATATAGGAAGCTATTATAAACTTCAACAACCCAAATTCATGGTTATGCTCATTATTTACAATGAAGTAAGCAGTAATTAGTTGCCCAAATCATATTGCTCTAAAATCTCAAATAGATTTGAATAAAACAGTCTTAGTAGAGTTCTTTTCATGCCCAGAGGGATACTTGTTCTGGCACATTTGTAAGTCAGCGTGATGCTTTAGACCAACCTTTCCTTTTATTGAATATAAAAAAAGGAACACTTAAAGAGAGATGGGCCTCTATGCTCAACAGAGCTACAGTTTGATTTGCTTTTCAAGTAAAGAGCTGTTGGTGATGCATGAAGTATAACCAATTATTGTAATTCAAGCAAAGATGAACTGACTCTTGGGAAAACATTTTATTGACCCTTCATTACATTTTGTTTGTTAGCTTGTCTATTTTTCACCAACATCATGTAGCATGATTAATATAAAAAACAGAGACATAAACTGGGGTTCAACCTGAAGGTGGAAAAGCAAAACAACCAGCCACAAACTCTTACCTCTTCCTCAGTATGAAATGGTGATTCTGCCTTCACAAATCTCAGAATCAGACTCTGTCTGAGAGCTGTCCCCTCTCATCTTATACTTCTTTCTAGATTAATTGTGTACAAAACTACTGCCAGATTCCTATAGCAAAATGGGATGACTATTGGGCTTAGTGGTATGAGTCACTACTTTTAGGTCTATAAGGCTGACCATTGGGGCTGTTTTACTCTCTGATCGTCAGGCAAGCTTTACTTATCAAAATACAAATGAAATATAACTACAACATCACATAATTTTTAAAAATATTTTGGTAATTTTATGGAAAAATTCCTAGTGCATATTCATCACACAATTGAATAGATTTCATAATGTCATTTTTTAAAGTATATCATGACTGTGACATTATAAACACCCTTTATTTACCATGATGTTTTCTCCTCATTCTGTATTCCAGTCATCTTTCTCTTCTGAAACAGTCTCTCTTTCATGTCTGAAAAACTAGTTCTCACCCAAAGAAATAAAAAGAAATAGTTTAATCTGGAGCAAAGTATGATGGACCATGTCTAAGAAAACTGGAATAATGTTTCCTCCAATATCTTGTTCCAACATGGGAACAATTTCAAAGGAAAACATAGAGACTTTTGTCAAATTTACCAATGGAAGCATTAGGTAAGGTGATTATAAAATATGGAGAAAACTCAGGTACAGGCCTCGGATGCCTTCTAAAATTCTTAGTATTTTGGTTGGTGGAATCCAGGAATAAAAAGAATATATATTCAAAAAGATTGCCTAATAGTTACATACAGATTTGGGGAAAAAATTGTTACAAAGGAAGCATAGAAGGCCTCAGGTCATTTTGTTCTAGACTTGTAACATTCTAGCCTCTTCACAACATGAAGTTCTTATTTTTTCTAAAACATAAAAACATTTATTAAACAAACCTAGACTCAATATTATTATTTTATCAATTAGACAGCAGAAAAATTTTCTAGGGCAAATATATAGAGATATAAACAAAAATCACAGTGATTTTTTAATTGTGCAACTGGATTAGAAAATAAGAAAAGAAAAACTGGCTTTTTCATTCCCCATGATAATATCAAGTGAGCTAACAGTTCCTCAGCAGCAGGGGCAGGGCATCTGCATAGTGTATATGGAACCTGTGACCAGAGGAAGTCCTATAGTGAGCTCCCCAACTCTGAGAAGAACTAAGGTCACCAGAGGGGTTTGAGCCTGAACTCTGAGGACCAAGAGGATCAAAAAGTCTCCAGCTCACTTCCCCTAAGTCACACAGGTAAAAACGTATATTACATGACCAACCAGAGGAAACCTCCCTGCCACCCAGAGATGACAGTGTGTAAAGGTTTGCAAGGCCGCTTAGATGGAAGCATGGCAGTTCTAAACAGTCAGTCAGCCTTCATGCTTACAGCCTCTTTCAAGGGAGTAACATTCACAAGCAGAATTCTCTAGAACAATACCTTTTTGACATGGTGGGATCCGACAACTAGAATAAAGAAAATAGTTGTATTGCCAGTATCTTAAGGATCTACCTTGCTTCAACCCTTAGAAAATTTTTTTTTCCACTTTTATTTATTTACTTTTCATTGGTTTAAATCCGGGATGGGTACAGCATCACACGGATTCTGTGTCCAATGGCCTTTGCAGGAAGGTTGCTTCGGAATTTGGCACGGACCATGCCACTGTTTCCATGGGCCCGAGTGACTTTCCCCCAGATCACTCTGGTTTTGTTTGGTTTGCCTCCAGGGGTCACTGTGTTGTTTTTTGCTTTATACACATAAGCGCATCTCTTGCCCAAGTAGAATTCAGTTTCATCTCGGGCATAAACGCCTTCAATTTTAAGAAGAGCTGTGTGCTCTCTCTGGTTCCGGAGACCTCGCTTATAGCCAGCAAACGTGGCCTTGCACCACAGCCTTCCAGACATACTGTCTTTTAGAAGTCCTGTTCCCAGCAGGCCTCCACTGGCGCCAAGATGGCCGAAAGAGCCCCTTAGAAAATTTTTAATTCAACATTTTAAAACTGAAAAGAAGAGGTAAGAGTAGAAGGAATGCAGAGACTTATTCAAATATTTCATAGTATGTTCTGAAATCGGTATTATCAAGTTTGTATTTAATATTTTTACCATTTTGTGAATCTGTGCTACTATGGTTGACTGTTCTTGTGACTTATTCAGACAACTTTTCAGAGAGTGAATAATAATGTTCTCCAGTCCTCATATTCCTACAGACACACTATTCAATTAGGTGTTGTTAGACCAATTTCAAGAACTAAGAAAGCCAAGTGAGAGTCTATAAGGTCCAACCTAGGTAAAATAAAAAGTTACACTGAAGTATTTAAGAATCAAGGCATGTCTCTGTCACATCTACTTCCCTATAGTTTAGCCAGGAGCAGCAGATACATTTGGAAGGGGAAAGTCATTGCCTTGGACTCTACACCAGTACTGAACTAGTCGTGATAACACTTCATTGCCTCATTCCTTTTGCGTGTCTGCATATTGACCTTCTGGAACAACCTTAACCTGATAGCCATGAACTGTCACCACCACCCTTCCCAACTCCCTGTGACCTGAAGAGAGAGTAAATCTGCAACTGATGGGAGGAGCTAGCAGAGAATCTTGCACTGGTTTCAGTGTTTGCTGCAATTCAGTGAGATGTGACAGGCAAGAACTGATGTCCCTGTGCTAATGTCAGAGCTTACAGATGGAGCCTCTAGACCTACCATGGAGTCATGTGGGAACCTGTGCAGCCATGGGACAGACACGCCTTACATCACTGACTATACTTTGATGTTTCACACTTCTGGCTCTTTGGGGGAGTCTGTCACCAGCTCCTAAACAAATCATGTGGTGGCTTATATATTATAAAATGTCCAGCCTTAGCTTGGCTTGTTTTTTTTACCAGCTTTTCTTAACTTATATTATCCTGTCTACCTTTTGCCTCTGGACTTTCCCTGTCCTCTTACTTCTGTAAATCTTACTTTCACTATTACCCTAAGGATTGTTGTGTAGCTGGATGGCTGCCCCCGATGTCCTTGTCCATCTCTCACTCCTTCCTTTCTCCAAGATTTCTCCTTCTATATAGTCTCTCTGCCTGACAACCATGCCTATCCTTTCTTCTGTCTCAGATCTTTATTAAGCCCTCAGGTTTTCTAAACAGGTAAATTATCAGAGCTTCACAGGGTTAAACAAATGCAACATAATCAAAAGTAATACACTATAACACCATATTCCTCAACAATTGGTAGCTATTTATTGCTACAAAATCATAATATTCCTGAGCAGAGTTTTGGTGGCAAACAGACTATCCTTAGGACTTCCCTCACCATTCAGGACCCAAAGGAAGCAAAATTAACACAAATATCCTTTGTGGAGAAAGAAACAGTAGGTGGTAACAGGCCATGTTGAAAGTGCCCAAGAGTTGTTATACCTTCATTGTTTTTCTGCCTAAAGTCAGGCTGAATCTTAAAGTCCTGACCACAGACTGGTGGCTGTAGAAAAGGTGTGTGGACTACCACAACCCCAGGAGACAGACCACGCTCTGCATATACTCTCTCAGACCACACTGAACCATACACTGCTTACATATTTAAACGAACCAGGACTCGGTCATTTTCTGCTGGTAAAATAGCAAAGGAATACAATACAAGACTGTCAGCAAACCTGGACATAAGAAATGCACCATGTGGTTCTGAAATAGTACGTAAAATGTTTCAGCAAAGTATTTTTCTATGTTTGACTTAATCAATAGTGGTTAAGAAATTGTTTTGAGACTCTTTGAACCCCAAAGAAATGTCTCTCTGGAGGTGCACATGGTGCTATTTGAGAGGTTGTAGCTACAACACCATGATCCTAAGACACTCCTGAAACCTGGTGCTCTTACTTTTGATAAAGGCCAAAATGGACTGAGATTTGTGTGGTTTATTTGCTTTCACAGTCAGTAAAGTAAGATGACTGGTTTTCAGAACCTTTCCCAGTCATAATTAACTTTGCATATGTTTGAAGATGGTAAGTGGGGGTGAGCTAGCTGGTGTGCTTCTGCTCACACCAGCAAAAAGAGCCTATCTGAAAAAGAATGCAGCTATCAAGTAGCTCCAATTGGCTCCTGTTTTTGTGGGTCAAGAACCCCTTTTTTGTAAGTCTTCTTAGACTTTAGGAGGATGTATGTTGTCCAACATCGGGGGTCATTATTTAAGTGAAGACCGTTCTTTCATATCTTGGCTCCCCTAACACAAATAGCCACACAAAAAATATTATATACAACACCTTTTGGCTAGTTGCTCAGGGGTATTTCTAGCTAACTTTTACATCTTAAATTAACCCATTTCTATTAATCTTTGTATCTTCACAAGGCTGTGTCTTACTGGTAAGGTTGTGGCATTTTTCTCCTTCAGCAATTACTTGGTATCTCCCTGACTCCACCTTCTTTCTCCTTGCATTCAGTTTAGTTTTCTCACCTACCTATATTCTGCTCTGCCATAGGTCAGTCAAAGCAGCTTCTTAATCATTAACCAATGATAACAAAGCATATTCATAGCATACAGAAGAGAAAACCACATCAGGTGTCAGTCATTTCTAAGAAAGCAGAATCCCTCTACTCCTTCAGAAAATTAAAGCTTAGCATCTTGGTGAGCTTTTCTCTCTAATGCAGGACTTACACTTGACATTAAACAATAGAGGTCCAAGCTGTAACCAGATACCATGTGGAAGTCCATGATCTGTGCTCCTGTTGACTATGAAGGACAAGGAAGCTTCTTCTGCAGTGGTAACAATGACTGAAGACTCACAGAGAAAAAGGACACATAGAAAGATTTTGTGACAATATCAAAAATGTAGAAACCTAGAAAGGAAGCCACCAAAGAGAACTTATAAAAATTTTGACAAGGATGATAAACCATACCTTTTCAAAACAGATGGCTACTGGTAGAAGTAGGGTAGGGAAGGACTCACTAGTTTAAGTGTCTGCCCAACAAGAGTTTGACCATGCTCCAATATATGAACTATTGGGGCAAAACAAACTGGACATTTTTGTATCTTTTCTGAGGAAAAGCCACAAGAGTGGAGGGCAGACATGGGAGGATGGGGATGTAATTGCCATGGGGTACATTCAGTGAAATATCCAAATAATCAATAAAAATATTACACTTAAAAATATAGAAAAAAAATGGAAAGACTGGGGCTAAAAGGAACAGACCTAAACATAATAAAGGCAATTTACAAAAAGCCTACAGTCAACATCAAATTAAATGGAGAGAGACTAAAACCAATTCCACTAAATCAGGAACAAGACAAGGCTATTCACCCTCTCCATGTCTATGCAATACAATACTTGGAGTTCTAACTAGAACAGCTGAAGGAGATCAAGGAGATACAAATTGGAAAATTCAAAGTAGTTTTATTTGTAGATTATATAATAGTACACATAGAAAGCATATATCAGGCAGAGGTACAGACCCAGCTGCATCTATTGGAAAAAGAGGTGAGTAGCTGGTTTCTCAGCCAGACAGCCCAGCCTCTAGGCTCTAGACCCCAACATATCCTGTGCCCCTCCCCACACATCAAAGCACTACTAGCTAAGGAGGCCTCTTCGCCATCCATACATTGCACCCTGTAATATACAAGTCTTACTCTGCCCCACAAACACAACCAACCACAGCAGCATTAGTGTCCCACAGAGGCACAGACACTGCCTGCAGCAACTGGACAAAGAGCAGCCCCCAGTGGCACAAACACCACCTACACCAGTTGGAGGAAGAGATAGGTACTGAAGCCCAGGAGACCAGCTCCCACAATTGCACCGGTATTGCAGAAAGAATGCCTTCAAAGCAGCAAGGACTTAGGAAAATTTCTATCTATCTGAAAGAAAGTACTCAAATACACGATCTATAGGGTTTTTTTTATTTCCAGATCTCATTCTCTAGTTCCAATTCTCTAGCTGTAATTCTTTCATTCCAATTCTCTCTACCTTCTTTGTTCACCTGGCTTATATGTAAAGATTCAAAACAAACTTCTTTCAATAAAAATATTACAGACACTTCCTCTCTGGGTCACAGTGTGTTCCTTAAGTAAACAATAAATAGCAGAGCAATACCATGGCAATGCAGAGGTGGGGACATGGTGTTTGGCATGGTGTTTGGCATTTACCATGGCAATGCAGAGGTGGGGACATGGTGCTTGGCATTTTCCTGGGCAGTGGCATTGAAATTGTCCCAAACATGAATATTTTTTCTTACACTGCATGCAGCCCCATGAAGCACATGGTGGGAAGTTTATGGTTTTTTTAATCACCGCTATGAGTATAGGCCATCATCTATAACCTTGACTGTCAGGGTGTGAAGCCAGACCATCTTTTATAGCCCTAACAATCTGTGAAACTTTTCCCATGTAAAGCTATTTCTCTCTGGACTTGGTTGGTTAGTTAATTGTTACTATTGTACACCATATAAATTTTAGGACTTAAATATAAACAGTTAGATAACTGAGCCTTGAATTTTGATTCATAAACTGAGGTCATACATTACTGCAGTGTTAAATGTTAATGAATTTCATAGGGAGTGGCCAATGATCTCTGTTATCTACCAGGCCAGGCTAGAAAAACTGACATAGATGTTGTAGGCCATGTTGTGTCTAAAAAACTTTGGTTCAACATACCAGACACCTACACATTTGTCTTTGAGTTTAATCTTTGATAAAGTCTATCTTGCAATCCATTCACAGAGACATTCAGTCTAGTTTGAAATTGTTCTGAAGTTGTAAATCAGCTAAATATATGTAACTTGTAAAACAAAACAGTCTTTGAAGTGTCTTACAGTCCTCATGGAACAAAAGATCTAGTTATGAAGCATATCATAGTATATTTCTGCTCATCAGAATTATACAGTTTATGAGAAGTCATCTTCCTTACTATCCACAGATATGTGTGTTTGCATAATGTTGAGATATAATCATGAGATTACATGTACAAATTACATACAAATTCATGGAAATGGGGAGATTTCACAGATGTTTTTCACAAGTGGCTCTACAGATAGAAGCAGCCAATGTTTCAGAGACTGTGGTCTTAAAATGCTTTCTTGGTTGGAGTATTCTCCATTGAAGAATAATTTATCTGGTGAATTGATAACCAGTTGGCATCTGTTGTTTTGCATAATTGCCCACAAGAGCTCATGAGAGCAAAGCCTCATGAGTAAAAGGGTGTTTTACTCCCTGTGACTTGTCCTTACTCTATTTCTCTATAGGGTGCTCTTGCTTCCAGCCACTATTTATCTGTTTCAAATACAAATACAACCAGATACTCCAGTTGAAACTCAGTCAAAGATCTGTCTTACTATCTTCTACTTCACATTCTCTTTTGTATTGGAGAAGAAGAAGTTGGGGTGTATATGATTAGGTGACTATATGAAAGAAAAACCATATCCATGTAGAGACAAACCTTGGATACTGAGTAATTGCTCATCTTCTTTGATGAGACAGTGTCAGAAATGCTAGAACCTGAGTCTTGACTAATAAGCTCATATGAATAACCAGTAAGTCCAAGGGATCCTTCTATCTCTGCCTTCTAATCACTGATATAACAAGTCTATGCCACCATACCTGGACCTTGATTGAATTCTCTCCATTCCCTCCTAACATGCTTATTCTTTCTATTCTATGGATCAGCATGAATTGTTGAGAATCAATGTTCTCCTGTTTCTCGTCTGAATATAATGAAAGTGTGAGCAAAAGCATATCAACCAGAAGACCTTATTATTGAGAAAATTCAGAAGATAAATTACTGTGAATTATCATAAGATAATAATTTGGTTCTTCTCCAAACTGCTTCTTGATTTTAATTGGGTGAACTAATTTTTGAGGGGTGTTCAAGACAACCTTTCAGGGGGTCTCAGTCCATCAAACCTCATTAGCCTAGAATGAATCCACAAGTTCTCATCCTCTGTGGAAACAAAAGAAGAACCTCTTTTCAAAAGCAACATATCCTTAGACTCAAATTCTGAAATCAAGATAATTTTAAAGTATATATGTTGGCTTAGCTTAGCAGTTCCCAGAATCAAATGTCTCTCTGTGGTCAAAAAAAAATCCAAAGAAAACACAACAGTATACATATTACAGACTGTTTATGTATATTCCATCTTTACATGGCTTATTCTTTCTTTACTTCTCTTAATCTGTGGACTGTCTGTCTTCTGTCTCTTTAAAGATTTTACCTCTTTTAAAAAACCATTTTCCTCCTTTTATAACTGTCTATATTCTTTATCTTTTCTCTCCCAAGTCTACATAGATTTCTCCAACACTGCGATCAATTTAGAGGTCTTTTCTATCTGAATTGGTCTTTATTTTGTATTTATAATTATTTTCTGATCAGGACTGCTTATTAAAATGTAAACACTTCTTAAGAATATAAGCTGCAGCATTACTAGGGTACATATGGCTCTCTCTGCTTGCTTCACACAGTCCAGCATGGAGGAAATCTGTTCACTGCCTCTGCAAGCTGCACACATCACCCCAGTTCTAAGTATGCAGCAGGTCTATTTCGAGCCATTAAATAACTTTTACCACACTGCATACACCCCATTTAAATGCTCAGCCTCCTGAAAGAGACAGAGGTCACATTGGCATCATGGCCTAGAAAGCTGGCTTTTCAAAGCCATACTGCTTTTTTTCTGCTGCTGCTGCTGGGTCAGAAAAATCTCTCTTAAAGGAGCTGCAGTGTGCCACCAGCTAACAACAAGAAGCTGTGTTAAACTCTGCTCTTTTGTGTCTAAAATTCCTTTTTAAGCTTTCTCGGGTTTTATGTGGATTTTGCTAGCACACGTTGGAGCACCAATTATTGAAATAGTCACTTTTCTTAAAATTTCCATTCCTGTACAGAAAATGGTCAGGGTAAAATATCTCCAAGTTGGGGAATTCCTTGTTGTCATACAGAAGCAAGGACAGCAATGTTATTATAGTTGTACCTTGCAATGACACGCAGAAAAAATAATTTACAAAGAAATCATGGGGTCAAAGTTCAACCTTCTGTTCCATTCAAGGGATTATGTTTAGACTTGTAGGGGCATTTCTAACAGTCAGAGCATATAGAGAGCATGGAGGTGTGTGAGGACAGGCATGGATGAAAGATATATGGTACGAGAGGGTCCTTGCTGGGTTCCATGTTGGATGTGAGGCCATGGCACATAAGGGACAGACACATATGCCATGCAAGAGAGTTTATTTAATGGGTATTGGTAGGATACAGTATGGTAAAGAGTGTAAGGAGGGGGAAGAGAAAGAAAGAGAAAGAGAGAGCAGTAAGAGAGAGAGAAATAAGGGAAGGAGGAGAGAGACAGAAAGCTGCCTCTTCAAAAGAACAATGGAGAGAGAGAGAAAAGTGAAGAGAGTGGTGATCAGCTTCTTTTGCCAGAAAGGGAGAGACTGGGAGTGGGCAGAGCTTGTCCCTTAAAGGGTACAGCCAGATAAGGCCAGCAAAATTATAACATTACCATTTTCCTCGTATAAAAATATGAACCGTTGGGCATGACAAGTTAAGGGAATAAGGACATCGAGTTCTCAACTCTGCTTCCTACTGATTTGTGGGCATTGGAATTTTGGGGGACCTGAGAAAGCTGTAATGCTGGCTATTCCTGGGGTAACTGGTAGCTTCACTGTTACCCAGGCTTTGTGGAACTGTCCAGTGTCTCTTGGCCTGACAAGGTGTTGACAGAGCAGAGGACAAGGTTAAGTTTAGGAAGAAATGTTTTTTAATTTAAGTCTTGGTGATTAAGGAGGATGTCAAGACCAGGAAAAGGTGGAATGAGTTGGACTCTTAGGGTCTGATATTGAGGAAGGGGTCATCTGACCTGCTTAAGGTAAATCCTTCAAGTTGGCTCCATGGGACTTACAAGAGTTATTTCAGTTTGTGAAAACATAAGTTTTAAACATATACATTGTATAAACAACAGTACATTTATGCCAGAAATGACTGTGACAGATGTTTGTGCACAATGAAAATTATCTTTTAGGTAGAAAATGCCCAAAGAGAATTTAAAATCTTGATCTTGCAGTATAATTAGTGGTAGACTCTGGCAGAACTAGATTAATAGCTTATCAGAATTTCATTGATTCGTATTAAGAATGTGAATAACAGCATTAAGAGAAAAATTTGATAACTTGCATTTGTACACCTTAAATCATTTTCTTATACTCTGAAACATTTTTATCCTCAGGCTTTTATAACTTGCAGGTACACTCCTTAATAACTTGCATGTGTATACCTTAAAACACCTTCTTGGTTTGAGCTTTACATGTTAAGACACCTTTTATTTAGGCCTGGTAAGAAGTTATACGGAAATTTGTTTTGTGACATTTTCCTTTTTAAACTCCCAACACCTCTCAGCCGTCAAATTGTATTAGAGTTTTACCTGAGTTATTGCTTTAAAAATGATAGAAAACGTACTCGATTGGTTACATAGACAGCCATTCCCCAGGGTTCTCCATGGTCATTTAGGGTAGTGTCTTAAGGGCAGCATTTGCCTTCTGCTGTTAGCATGGGGCCTGCCAGGCTTTAGAAGATCTTACAGTTTAGGAATCTATAGGAAGACAAGACTATCCAGGTCTGGGCAATCAGGCAGTCATTCCAATTTTCCTTCATTCACTGTCTGGAGATCTTTAGCACTTTAGATGAAAGGCAGTTTTTCCAAGTGGTTAGTGCTTTCTTTTGAAGAGAATGGTAGATAGGCGTTGTTCTGGGCCCATCTGTCTTCTGTTTTCTTGGAGGAAATGGGTGGTACTCCTAGAAGCCAACCTGTCTCTCTGTTATGAAAAGCCTTTTAATAATTAAACATTTAAATGTCACATTCCCCAGATCTATGAGCATTTAAGGGCTATCTATTGAGTATATGTAAGTTGTCACTATAGTGTAGGATCTGCCAGAAGAGCTGGGTCCAAGCTGAGAGGTTGTAGAGTAGTATTTTATCCAGAGTCTTTCAGCATGACTGTACTGGATTTTAACTTAATAGGTGAGATTTATACTTGTGAAGTGTAGTATTGACGAGCAGAGCGGGGAAGCCGTGTTTGTGGTGCCTGGCTAGCTTAACTCCCAAAATAATTACACAGAAACTGTATTCATTGAAATACTGCCTGGCCCATTATCTCCAGCCCCTTATTGGCTAACTCTCACATACTATTTTAACCCATCTCCATTAATGTGTATCGCCACTTGACTGTGGGTTACAGGCATGAGTCTAATCAGCGTACATCTCAGGCAGGAGAAACATGGTGGCTGCCACACTGCCTCCTCTCTCCCAGCATTCCGTTCTGTCTACTCCACCTACCTAAGGGCTGCCCTATCAAAAGGCCAAGGCAATTTCTTTATTTAACCAATGAAAGCAACACAAATACAGAAGGACCTCCTACACCATTTCCCCTTTTTTTGTTTAAACAAAAAAGAAAGGCTTTCTTTTAACATAGTAAAATTACATATAACAAAAGAGTTATCAAGCAAGAACTACAGTTACAATATTTATATCTATTTTATCTTTTATCATAACATTGGAAAACTATAACTATCCATTCTTCAACTCCATCAAAGACTCCAGAAGAATAAAATATTAAGTAAATGAAAGGTAAGCAACTTTCAAAAGTCTAGAATTGACAGAGACATCTCTCTGCCTGTACAGTCACCCAAAGTTCCTCTGTACCGTTGGGGCATCCATCTTCAGCCTACAGGCCCATAGTATCCAGGAGACATTTTCATGAAGCAGGAAAATTCAAAGACAGTTGAGTCACTTTCTTCTGTATCCTGCAGAATGTCCCGCAGACTCTTTCATGAAGCAGGAACCCTGAAGGATCATCTCCCCTTTAGGCAAGTTCAGTAGTCCTCTCTGTGTGGGATTTTTGTGTCCAGTTAAGCAGTCCAGGCAAGAGCAGTTTCTTGCCCAAATGGCTGTCAAACTCCATAAGGAGCCTCTTTGATGCCCATCTTTCTCTTGAAGTAGCTGGTGATTCCAGGAGCAGACGTGTCTCATTATTATGAAAACCCCTAAGTTATTAAAACATTAAATGCTATATTCTGTAGTCTTTGAAAGATATGAAGAATGCCTATCTAACTGAAATATATCTCCATATATCTAGAAAATCTAACATGACTACAAGCTTGACTATTATTGATGATTATCCATTAACAACCTACATTTTCTAATTATACATTACATTTTTAAATGAACTACACAATCACAATACCTTAATCAAGAGCAGAAATACATATACATTAATGAAATAGACCTTAAATTTATATCAATAAAGCAAAATTTATGCCAATGTAAATTATCCATATCTATATCATATCCCCCTTTAAATGTAAAAGAACATTTATAAACAATATTTGGGAATATGGGTGCAGTTATTTCTCTCCATACTTCTTTCTGCTGTTTTGGAGCACTGTTAATCAGGTCTTTTATGGTGTATCCTGTGAGCCAGGTTCATCTCAATAGGCATGTTGACGGAAGTAATTTTTTGAAGGTGTTCCCAGTGACTTTTCAAGAGGGCATTGTCTGTCTATCATACCATATTGGTCTAGAAGTAATCCACAGGGTCTCATCCTCTGTGAAAACAAAAGTAAAACCTCTTTTCCAAAGCATCATATACTTAGACACAAATTCTGAAATCATTATAATAATATACATGCTGGTTTAGGTTGGCAGCCCATATAATGAGATGTCTCTCTGTACTTAGCTCCTTTACAGTCAAAAAATTTAAAGAAAACACAATAAAATACATAATCCAGACATTCTGTGAATTTTCTATTTTTACGTGGCTTATTTTTCTTTATTTTTTTAATCTATAACTATCTATACTCTGTCTCTTTAAATACTTTACCCATTTTTTAAGCATTAACTTTATTTCATGACTCTCTAAACTCTTTTTCTTTCCTCTCCCAAGCCTACATACAGCCATCCAACACTGTGACCCATTTAGAGGTCTTTTATGTCTGAATCTGTCCTATTGTAAATCTGTATTTCTTTACTATCCAGGAGCATTTCTTAAAATGCTAAGCAGTTCTTAAAAACTTAAGGTGCACCATGTAGGAGTAATCCGGTACTGCCTGTTTCCAGGACAAAGAAGAAAAAATTGTTTGCTATAGAAGCTTAACAGTAAAACTGAAAATAGTGAAGAGCAGCTTACAGGAAAAGTGATAGGCTAGCTTCTCTTAATCTGAAATAGATCTTTATAATCTGGAATTTTTATCATTATAAAGAATATATTTTAAAGCAAAGTTGAATTACATATATAATATAATAGCTTTAACCATATATTTATCATATATTTAAAAGTACATACCAATATAAAATATTGCAGACTGATTGATTCTTTTGTAGAAGAAGGTAAAATGAACAGAGCTTATTAGGCCTACTTAAAATATTTTTTAAACAATAGGTACATGTACATAAACATGCCATTGAATTTATGTTGCACATAAAGTTAAATGAAAAGTGAGTGAGAGGAAGCTGGCTATTTTATCTCTGACTCACAGTTTTTAATAATACAGACATGTGCAGGTCTTTGGAGCAAAGAAAAAAGTAGAGAATCAAAGTTGCAGTTTTTAACAAGTAGAAAAGAGCAGATCAGCTGCAGGTGAAGCAGGCAGAATGCTGGGGTCCATGCAAGCCACGAGAGCGGGCAGTCAGCAGTCACATGAGTGCCCAAAGCAAAGATGATGGTTGCCCATGTGCTGCAAAGACACCTGCCGACATGTTGAAAGGCACAGAGAAATCACATGCTTTTTAGAGAAGCTGCTGGAATTTTAAATAGATACAAATAACAACAGAGTCATATAGGACATATAAAACATACATTTAAATAAGAATCACATCCATGTGGCTACACCATTCAGACATTCTTCCATATATGAAATAGACAGAAAAATTCTTCAGCACTTTTTGCCCACAGAAGTCAAGCAGCAAGAGGGAACTGATAGCAGCAGTGATGGCAGAGACAGGGCTCCATGAATGGATAAGACAGGTAGAAAAGAGATAGGTTCTGTCACTGACAGGCTCAGCAAAGTTAGGAAGTGGCCTGGCGATCCAGAGTTTAGCATGGCTAGATATACTGGGACTTTTCCATCTGCCTGTTTACTGACAGAAATTAGAAAGCTCCCATGTTGGGGTCTGCCATTATGTAGCCAGTTTAGAACAAGCCTTATTTCCCATAGCTGAGGGACAGAGGAAGAGAAAAAAAAAAAACAAGACCTAAACTATCTCAAGTTTCCTTAAGACAGAACAAGTTCAAGTGAAGTGGTACAAACCAATCCAAGGCCCATTGGCACAGGGATTGGGGACCATGGCTGAGGAGCCCAAGGAACAACAGTCCAAGATGAGAATCAAGGTCTCAGTCCTTAGTTATGGGAAATTACCAAAGATGAATGTCAACAAAGGAACCGACCATAGCCACGAAGGTTATAGCTGGGACATTTCCACTGTTTCAAATAACACCTGAGGGGTCCCAGATTCCCAGGGGTTCAGGGAACTGATTAAGCTGACCAGAAGCTGGGACTCACCAATAGATGCTGGTGGCATGTGCAGAATTCAGCAGCCTGGCAGATGGAATTTAGGCATTTGTGAAGGGACCTGGTCAAGGGTCCGGAAACTGTGAGGGGGGTTCCAAGAGAGCCTGTCGAGTTCACTGCACCAGTGAAAAATTTACAGAATGCGAGGGACCTTGGTGGGTCCCCTGGTAGCTGAAGGATTATGGTGGGTAAGGGACAGACAGATATGCCATGCAGAGAGAACTCAAGTGTGGAGAGTTTATTCAGTGAGTGTTGGGAGGGTTTTGGAGGGTAAGGGAGGCATGAGAGGAAGTGAAGAAAGGGAGCTAGAGGGACAGAGAGAGAGAATGAAGAGGAGAGAGAAAGCATGGAAGGGGAAGAGAGACAGAAGCTGCCTCTTCAGAAGAATAATGAGGAGAGAGAGAAAAAAGGGATGAGAGTAAAGACCAGCTTGCCTTGGAAGGAAAAGAGAAATTGGGAGTGAGCTGAGCTTCTCTCTTAAAGAGACAGGGTACTGACAGGGAACGCCAGCAAAATTATAACAGTGGTGATGTTGTCAAAGTGTTTTCAGTGCAATTTAAAGTCCATATTTGAGTGCTGAATTCAAGATCATATCAAAAACATCATTCATTACAAAAAGGCTGGTTTTATTCCAGAGAAGCTGGTGTGCTTCTGCTGACAGAGATTTCTGCTCTGCCCTGTCCCACAGTCATTCAGTACCAAAGAAATACACAGAGGTCTACATTAATTATAAACTGGTTGGCTGATTAGCTCAGGCTAATATTATTAACTCTTACATCTTAAATTAACCCATAATTCCTGTCTTTGTTATCCACATGTCTTGGTACCTTTTATAGGCGAGACATTCTCTTCTTGCTTCCTCTGTGTCTGGATGATGACTGAAGACTGAGTCTTTTCCCTTCTCAGAATTCTTCTGTTCTGGTTGCCCTGCCTATACTTCCTGCCTGGCTATTGATCAATCAGTATTTTAGTAAACAAATACAAGAAACAAATCTTTACAGGGAACAAGACCATTGTCCCAAAGCACTTTCCCCTTTTTTTCTCAAGACAAGAATTATGAATCTAATCTCCTTTGTTTAGCTTTTTTCCTGACCATTATCCATAATAACTTGTAACCAACAATCTAAACAAAGACAAACATTCATAATCCAGTTTTTTTGGAGAATGTGGGCATAGTTTTCCAGGTTACTTCCTGCTGATTAAGGGTACTGATATTCTTATGGGGACCTAAGGACAATTTAAGAGCATACTCAATTCCTGACTGGATTTTCTGTGATGCTTGATCATCTCATCCAGCACTCTTGAGGCCGTTCTGGATATAGAAATCAGAGGAAACTCCAACAGAGGTTCTCTGAAATGTTGGATCATCTGGGTTATCCACTCCTATCAGTGATTTTTCAGGGGGTCTTTCTTGGTCAAACCTGATTTTTCTTAGCCCAGAATGAATCCACAGCCTTTCCTTTCCTTTGGAATCAAAAGCAAAACCTCTTCCCCAAAGTAACATATCTTTTGACTTAAATTTTGAAGTCAAGGCATTTTCACAATACATATGTTGGATTAATCCAGCAACATTTATGATCAAATATCTTTTAGCAGCTGTTGTTCCTTCCTCAGCCATCAAACAATTCAAGGACAACACAATAACATATAATATTCAGATTCTCTGTATATTCTCCATCTTTACATGGCTTTATTTCAATCTCTATTTCCTTTATTTTTACTTTTAATTCTGGGGGTTTTTTGAGACAGGGTTTCTCTGTGTATCTTTGGCTGTCCTGGAACTCACTCTGTAGACCAGGCTCCCCTTGAACTCACAGAGATCTGCCTGCCTCTGCCTCTCAAGTGCTGGAATTAAAGGTGTGTGCCACCACACCCAACTACTCTCTTCCTTTATTTCTTTTTTAAGGTTTATCCTTTTCCTTTTCTCTCCCAAGCCTACATATATTTTTAAACACACTGTAAACCACTCAGAGGTTTTCTTCATCTTAATCTATCTTTACTGTATACATCTTTTTTTCTGACCACATGAGTCTTTAATTTGTTAAGCAATATGGCTAAGATTAAAGCCATAACTTCAACAGCTGGATCTACCCCATTCCTTAGCTTTCTCAGAGTCTAGCCTCAAGGTGAATGTATTGACCAGAGCCATGTGTTGCCACAACTCTATGGGGTTTCAAAGTCCCTGCCAACACCAAGAAGCATTCTGTCAGATATTCATAAACACTATTTAAGTGTTCGGTGGCAGGGCTTCTTAAAAGAGCTGCAATGTCTTGCAGCTAAAACTGAGTCAGGAAGACTCTCTTAAATGAGACACACTTGCCTCTAGCAAACAGCCCACCTGAGAAAATGCTCTTAGGAAGCCTGCCAATAAGAAGCTAGAGTTAATAGGCCAAGCAGTGATTTAATTAATATAGTTTCTGTGTGATTATTTTGTGGGTCGAGCAGCTGGAACCAAACAAGTGGACTCCTACAATAAATTGGCATGCCAACATGGTCCACTATATCCAAATAAACCCTGAGAAAGCTTACAAAGTAATTCTACAACAAAAGAACAGACTTAAACATGGCTTAATGCATGTATCCTTTAAGAGAGGTCTTCCTGATTCAGCAGTAGTGGGGGAAAAAAACCACATGGTTTCAAAATGGTGGCTTCCTGATTTGCCAGCACAAACTCTGATACCATTGGGACATCCAGTCAAGGAGCACTTAAATGGGGTTTATAAACAGCATGTTACAAACTGCTTAATGGGTCGACATAGATGTACTCCATATTTGGAACTGGAGCGGAGTATGTGGCTTGCAAAGGCAGTGAACATACCTCTGCCATGTCGACTGGACTAAGCCAAAAGGCAAAGCCTTGGTCCTAGTCACACCTCTGCTTAGGATTTTAAGAAATGCTCCTGGACAGAAAAGAATTTCATATATATACTAAGATAGACTCAGAAATAAAAGACCTATAAATGAGACACAGCATGTTTTTAAAAATGTATGTAAGCTTGGGAGAGAGAAGAAAAAGAGTAAAGAAACAGTAAATATAATATAAGAGTACAGACAGTCATAGATTAAAGGACTAAAGATAATAAAATAAATACTAAACTTGTGAAAGTAATAGAGTAAGAAAAATAAGCCACATAAAGATATTATATACACACAGAGAGACTGGATTTTGTATTTTACTATCTTTTCTTTGAATTTTTTGACTGTGAAGGAGCTAAGTACAGAGAAACCTTTCATTGCATGGGCTGCTAAGCTAAACCAACCAATATATTTTAAAGGTATCCTGATTTCAGAATTTGGGTCCAAGAATTTGTTATTTTGAAAAAGAAGTTCTTCTTTTGTTTTCACAGAAGATGAGAACCTATGGATTTCTTACAGACTAATGTGGTCTTATGAACCAAAACAAAAATATTAGATTCATGGGATCCCCTGCACCTAGATATGTAAAATGAGGACATTTAAGTCTTAAAAAGATGTAAACATGATTTTTTGATCACTCATTAAAAACAAAGGTTCATATGCTAACAGCTCCCTTATGAACATATCTCTTTCCTTGCTCTCCATCTCTGTCCTCCCCTCATCTTTACTATCACATTCTCTCAAGTTCTCTCTCCCCATCCCTTTCTCCTCTCCTCCTCCCCTTTCACTCTCCCTTCTCCTCTCACCCCATGCTCCCAAATTTCTCAGGAGATCTTGTCTATTTTCCTTTCCCAAGGGGATCTATATGTGTTTTTCTTAGGAGTCTCCGTGTTACTTAGCTTCTCTGGGATCATGGACTACAGGCTTGATATCCTTTACTTTACAGCTAGTATCCACATTTGAGTGAGTACATGTCATGCTCATCTTTCTGGGCCTGGGTTAACTTACTCAGGATGTTTTTATTTTCTAGTTCCCTCCATTTGCATGCAAATTTCAAGATGTCATTTTTTCTTTAACTGCTGAGTAATACACCATTGTGTAAATGCACCACGTTTTATTTATCCATTATTTGGCTGAGGGGCATCTATGTTGTTTGCAGGTTCTGGCTATTAGAAATAATGCTGCTGTGAACATAATTGAACACAAGTCCTTTAAGTAAGATTGACCATCATCTGGGTATATGTCCAAGAGTAGTATGTTGGGTACTGAGGTAGGTTGATTGCCACTTTTATGAAAAACTGCCATACTGATTTCCAGAGTGGTTGTAAAGTTTTCATTCATACCAGCAATGAAGCACTGTTCCCCTTAATCTACATCCTCGCCAGAATAAGCTATCATTGGTGTTTTCATCTTAGCCATTCTGACAGATGTAAGATAGTATGCCAGAGTCATTTTGATTTGCATTTCCATGATAAGTAAGGATGTTGAACAATTCCTTAGGTGTCTTTTAGCCATTTGAAATTCTTCTGTTGAGAATTCTCTGTTTAGATCTGTACTCCTATTTTTAATTAGATTATTTGGTATTTTGATGTTTAACATATTGAGTTCTTTATATATTTTGGAGATCTGTCCTCTGTCTGATGTGGGGTTAGCGAAGATCTTTTCCCATTCAGTAAGCCATTTATTTGTCTTATTGACTGTGTCCTTTCCTTTACAGAGCTTCTGGGTTTCAGGAGGTGCCATTTATTTATTGTTGCATTCAGAATCCATGTTACTGGTGTTATATTTATGAAGTAGTCTCCCATGCCCACACACTGAAGGCTACTTCCCATTTTCTCTTCTATCAGATTAAATATGCTCAGATGAATATCGGGGTCTTTAATCCTCTTGGACTTGAGCTTGTGCATGGGAATAGACATAGATCTATTCCATTCTTCTACATGTTGACATCCAGTTATGCCAGCACCATTTGTTAAAGATGCTTTCTTTTTTCCATTGTATAATTTATAATTTTGTCAAAAATCAGGTGTTCATAGGTGTGTGGGTTAATATCAAGGCCCTCAGTTCAATTCTATTGGTCAACCTGTCTGTTTTCATGCTAATATCAGGCTGTTTTCATTACTGTGGCTATATAATAGAGCTTGATATCATAGATGGTGATGCCTCTGGACATTCCTTTATTGAACAGGATTGTTTAGGCAATCCTTGGTTTTTGTTTTTGCAGATGAAGTTGATTATTGTTCTTTCAAGGTCTGTGAAGAATTGTGTTAGGATTTTGATGGCGATTACTTTGAATCTAACAATGGCTGTTAGTAGGATTGCCATTTATTTTATGTTGATCCTATCTATCCAAGAGCATGGGAGATTTTTCCATTTTCTGGTATCTTCTTCAATTTCTTTCTTCAAAGACTTAAAGTTCTTGTTGAAAAGGTCTTTCACTTCTTTGGTTAGTGTTACCCCAAGATATTTTATGCTATTTGTGGCTATAGTGAAGGGTGATATTTCTCTGATTTCTTTCTCAACTTCTTTATCAATTGCATATAGGAGGGCTACTGATATTTTTTAGTTGATCATGTATCTTGCAACATTACTGAAGGTATTTATTAGCTGTAGGAGTTCCCTGGTAGAGTTTTGAGGTCACTTATGTATACCATCATATCATCTGCAAATAGTGAAAGTTTGACTTCTTTCTTTCTATTTTGTATCCCCTTGATCTCCTTTTATTGTCTTATTGTTCTAGCTTAAGCTTCAAGAACTAAGTTGAATAGATATGGAAAGAGTGGATAGTGTTATTTATTGCTGATTTTAGTGGAATCACTTTGAGTTCTCTCCAATTAATTTGATGGTGGCTGCCGGTTTGCTGTGCATTCCTTCTATTATGTTTAGATATGCTCCTTGTATCCTTGATCTCTCCAAGACCATTATCATTAAGGGGTGGTGGATTTTGTCGAATGCTTTTTCTGCATCTAATTAGATGATCACATGGTACTTTTCTTTCAGTTTATTTATATGGTGGATTACATTAATAAATTTTCATATGTTGAACCATCCCTGCATCTCTGGGATGAAGTCGACTTGATCATGGTGGATAAATTTTTTATTTGTTTTTGGATTCAGTTTGCCAGTACTTTATTGCATATTTTTATATCAATGTTCAGGAGGGAGATTAGTCTGTAATTCTCTTTCTTGGTTGAATCTTTGAATGGTTTGCACATCAGGGTAACTGTAACCTCATAAAAAGAGTTTGTCAATGTTCCTTTGATTCTGTTATGTGGAACAATTTGAAGAGTATAGGTATTAGCTCTTTTTTGAAGTTCTGTTAGAATTCTGCACTGAAACCATCTGGCCCTGGGCTTTTTTTGTTTGGGAGGTTTCTGATGACTGCTTCTATTTCCTTGCAGATTATAGCTCTATTTAAATTGTTTGCCTAGTCTTGATTTAATTTTGGTGTGTGGTACTTATCCAAAAAAAGTCCATTTCTTTTACATTTTCCAATTTTTTGGAGTACAAGGTTTTGTAGTAAAACTTATGATTCTCTGAATTTCCTCCTTGTATGTTGTTGTGTGTCCCTTTTCCATTCTGTTTTTGTTAATTTAGATATTCTCTCTCTGCCTTTTGATGAGTTTGGATAAGGGATTGTCTATCTTGTTGATTATCTCAAAGAAACAGCTCTTTGTTTCATTGATTCCTTCTATTGTTTTCTTTGTTTCTATTTTGCTGATTTTCAGCTCTCAATTTGATTTTTCCTGCCTGTAGTACTCCTGGGTAAGTTTGCTTCTTTCTTTTTAGAGTTTTCAGGCATTCTGTTAACTCACTAATGTGGGATTTTCCAGCCTCTTTATATAGGCACTTAGTGCTATGAACTTTCCTTTTAGCACTGCTTTCATAGTGTCCCATAAGTTGGGTACATTTTGCCTTCATTATTGTTGATGTCTGCAAACTCTTTCATTTCTTTTTTTATTTCTTCTTTGACCCAGGATGATTCAATCGAGCACTGTTCAATTTCCATGAATTTGTAGGCTTTCTGCAATTAGTATTGTTGTTGAATTCAAATTTTAAAACATGGTTATCTGATAAGATACAAGGGGTTATTCCAAATTTTTTGTATCTTCCCTAGTTTGCTTTGTTACTGAGAATGTGGTTGATTTTGGAGAAGAGTCTATGAGGTTCTGAGAAAAAGGTATATTCTTTTGCATTTGAGTGGTATGTTCTATTGATGTCTGCTAAGATCATTTGAGCTATGACATCAGATAGTTCTCTTATTTCTCTGTTAATTTTTTCTCTGGTTGACCAGTTCATTGGGGACAGTGGGGGTGTTGAAGTCTGCTACTCTTAGTGTGTAGGGTTTGATGTACAATTTAAGCTTAGTAATATTTCTTTTACATATGTGGGTGCTCTTGTAATTGGAGCATAGAGGTTCAGGATTGAGACTTCATCTTGATGGATTATCCCTGTGATGAATATGAAGTGCCCTTCTCCATCTCTTCTGATTGATTTTAGTTTGAAGTCTATTTTGTTAGATATTAGGATAGCTATACCCACTTTTTCTTAGGTGCACTTGATTGGAAAATCTTTTTCCAACCTTTTACTCTGAGGTAATGTCTGTCTTTGAGGTTGAGGTGTGTTTCTTGTATATAGCATAAGGATAGATCCTGCTTTCATATTCATTCTCTTAGACTGTGTCTTTTTATAAGCAAATTGATTACATTGATATTGAGAGATATCAATGGCCAGTGATTTTTAATTCCTGTTATTTTTTAGTGGTAGTGTTTGTGTTTCCCTGGTTCAGGAGAATTGTCTGTATTCTGTTAATCATGATTTAAATAAATGCTGATTGGCCATTAGCCAAGATTTATAGGTGGGACAACCAGACAGGAAGTAGAGACGGACCAAGGAGAATAGTAGAATTCTGGGAATCAGGAAGCTCTCTCGGCACTCCTGCCTAGACCACCAGAGAAGCAGGATGTGACCTGCCCTGCTGAGAAAGGTGCTGAGCCATGTGGCTGACATAGATAAGAATAATGGGCTATATAAGTTATAAGAGCTAATACAAAGCCTGAGCTAATGGGCCAATCAGTTTATAATCTTCTGGAGACCTCTGTGTGATTTTTTGTGGGACTAAATGGCTGCAGGAACAGTGGAGGACAGAAAACAGTGACAAGCCAGCCCTCACGTTACATTTCCTTTCTTTGGGGTTTGCTGGTATGAGGTTAACTGTTGCCTTTTAGAGGGGTGCAATTACCTTCTTTGGGTTGGATTTTTCTTTCTAGTACTTTCTGTAGAGCTTGATTTATTGATAGCTATTGTTTAAATTTGGTTTTATCGTGAAATATTTTGTTTTCTCCATTGAAACCTTTGCTGGGTATAGTAGTCTGGGCTTGCATCTGTGGTCTCTTAGTGTCTGCTGCTTATTTGTCCAGAACCTTCTGGCTTTCATGGTTTCCAGACCTGTATGCTGATAGAAATTGCATTGTCTGGTGTATGTGCTATCTGATCAAGAGCTATGGCTTCTCCCTGACTGTTTATGAAGGTTGCCTGGTTGCCTAGTATGTGTGCTGGGTGGAGGAAGAAGAAGCATGCAGATTTAAAATACATCAGTGCCTTCTTCTTAATTTACCGAAAATAATCCTTTTACATATTTTATCCACCACATAGAAATGTAGCATAGCAGACTAAACTTACCCTCAAGAATTCCATTATGATTTAATTCGTTTCCTAACTTTCTCTATTAACAAGTTCACCGGATGTGCACTAGCCATCCCCACCTTTGAGCTGACAGTCACGGATTTGTGAGTGAGTGAGTGTGTGTGCATGTGCGCGTGCGCGTGTGTGTGTGTGTGTGTGTGTGAAAACTCTTATCTAATTTTTGTGGGAATTCCAGCCCTAGATCCTGCTAGGGCTATAGAATTACTGGTATTCAGGGTTTATAACAGGGGATGGAGAGAATAAAGAAATATGGAATACTTATTTTGGCCAAAGATTGGCTGATGACCTGCACATCTATCTGGAAGAAATTGCCAATAACTAGAGAGGAGTAGGGCCAGGAAGGAACTTCACTCTCCCAGAGCTCTGTCTCCAGAGTGAGAGGAGAAGCAGGTGAGACTGAGCATCAGAACCATTCATAATACTGCCCACTGAATCAACATGATGTCATAATTGACTAATGAGCTAGATATTTTTTAATCTCTCTTTTGAGTGGACTTTATCCTAATGATAAAGGCAAAAGTAAGATGTTCTTCATGCTTTAAACCAAGTCCCCTTTTCTAGCTCAAACTCACTACCCATCCTCTTTATTGCCTCAATGTTAAAGATCTATGCGCATACCACCAAACCCATGTATAACTATATATTTAATATATTTGTTTGTTGTCTTAAAGGTTTGCACATGCATTCTTAGTAAGTTTAACCTTATAAGTACTTAGTCCACTCGGACAGATACAACTAAGTAAATAAAGTGTGCCTAGTGCTACTTGGACATCTTAAAAGACCATGTATTATCCTGTCTTGACCACTAAAATACACAGTAATGGAAAACCAAGATTTCTTTTATTTGTTCTAATAGTGACAAGATAGAGAATTGCCAGTTTCGCACAGTTCAAAAATGGATCAAAAACATAATTCAATGAACTTTTCTGATGGTCATTGTTACTAGTTTTATTTCCATTTCTTTTTATTATTAAAAATAGATTGTTGTCTCAAACCATACATCCTAGCCACAGTTTCCATCCTCTCCCTTCCTCCCAGATACCCTCTCCTCTCCTCTCCCCAAAATTCACACCCCTTCTATTTCCTCTTCAGAAAAGATCAGCCCTCCAAGAGATGATAGTCAAATATGACAAAAAAAGACAATAAGACACGAACCCCGATATTAAGGCTGGACAAGGCAGCCCAACAGCGGGAATAGTACCAAGAGTCCCAAGGCAAGAGTCCGATATATACCCATTCCCATTGTTAGGAGTACCACAAAAAATAACAAGCTATCAACCATACAACTTCTTAAAGAAAAATATTGGGATTGTCCTCTTCACTTCATTCCAGAAGTTAATCTAGCTTGTTAAACTGATCATAGAAACAGCCTTAGTTAATCTCATGGAAAGTAGAAAATAGGAACTGTGGATTCATGACTTTATACTCTCCACTGAAAAGTTGTTCTATTGTTTTTTTTCTTGTTTTAATTAGGGCTATTATTGCTTTGATGAAACACCATGAAAAAAAGCAAATTTGAGAGGAAAGGGTTTATTTGATTTACAATTCCACATCATTATCCATCATTTAAGTCCAAAGAGGAACTCAAACAGGGCAGGATTCTGGAAGCAGGAGCCGATGCAGTGGCCATGGAGGGGTGCAACATACTGGATTGTTCATCATAGCTTACTCAGGCTGCTATTTCATAGAACTCCAGACCACCAACCAATGCATGGTGCCACGTATAATGGCCTGGGCCATCCTACATCAGTCACTGATTTGGAATATGCCTAATATGCCTATGACCAAATCTTATGGAGACATTTTCTCAATTGAGGTTCCTTCCCTTAAGATGACTCTAGCTTGAATCAAGTTGACATAAAACTAGTCATCATGAGCTGGGCAGTGGTGGCACACAACTGTAATCCCAGCACTTGGGAGGCAGAGGCAGGCAGATCTCTGTGAGTATGAGGCCAGCCTGGTCTACAAGAGCTAGTTCCAGGACAGGCCCCAAAGCTACAGAAAAGTCCTGTCTCAAAAAAAAATACTTGGCACAATTCTCAAATTATTATACATTGAGGAAGTTTGAATACAAATCAACTTCTGTGACTTGGTTAAATCATGGAAACTTAGGGATGTTTGAAATCATACTATAAAATAACTAGGGTGTGCAGAATGAAATGTAAGGACACAGTTATCCTAAAGATATATGTATTTGTGGAATGATATATATTATTCTAATTATAATATCAAACCACATGCAAAAAGGTTGATTTGTAGAAACAGCTTTATATTTGTTCTAAACTGACTAAGCCAATATTCCTAAACTTTCATAGTATGGGAAATTGTCTTGTAAGACCACTTTATGTAATATTTCATAAATCATATTACACAGTTTATATGAATGTTCTTGAAATGCTCACACCCATATTTCTTCTGATTCTTTTTCCATTTCTTTTTCTAAGTCAATATTATTCCCTCTAGGGATTTAAAACTGAGCCTTGGAGATTCAGTACTTTGGCCAGATATAAACTACTGATAGTAAAACCAGGGTTTGGGCCCTCATACTGCACTGTTCCCTTAACAAAGACATTCAGTTCTATTCCATCCACCAAACTTCACTGTGTACTGTGACTCAATATCAACCTTAGAGTCATTGACATTCAAAGCAAGCATGACTTTAGTTAATAAGTATTGCAATAATTAAATTAAAAATAATTTTTTAAAACAAGTTTTGACATGCAGGTCAGAAAAGTATGATTTTAATGATCTTTATAATCTAGCTAATAATTAGATGATCTTTTTTGAAATGGAGATCAGAAAAGTCTGATTTTAATGATCTTTAGAATCTAGTTAATAATTAGATGGTCTTTATTTTGACATGGAGGTCATAAAAGTTTGATATCAATAGTCTTTTGACCTTTAGTGACACAAAGTCTTATTGCCCTGTCACCTTTAGCAAAGTAAGCAGAATTTGTTTTCTGATTCATATTGACATAAAATCCAAAATAAACAAGAAAGAAACAATTACTGGACATAGGTTTGACTAGAAGTACAGGATTATATGTTAAAACCTATATTGAAAGTTGATAAATCTTAACTGGGTGAGATGCTAATGACTTCTATGTCCAGAGTACTATCTGAGGACAGAGCTTATGAAATAGAGACATATTTCCAAACTTATTGCAATTCCCACTAGAATTATTGTGGCTTACTGTTCAAATCTTGAGCTACACATCAAACTTAGAGGTAATCAATACACAAGCAGCACGGCCTTGGCCCTTCCCCAGTGCTGAGCTGGTCTTACAGGTGTTCTAAGCATTGGGTTCACGATAGGGTAGAACATCAGCATTGGTTTCCAACATGCTACCCACATCATCCCTCCCCCAACTTCGGAAGCACAATACAGAGTAAATGTCTTTAGAGGAGAAAATGGGAAGTGTGTGCCAAGCTATAATATAAAAGATTACTGTTGTAGGCTATCAACCAGAGGTGACTGCTTAGACATGTGTTTGAGCTCATAGTGACTATACTGGGTGTTTGGGATCCCAGAATAGCCCCAAGACCTTCTCAAGGAGTGGTTTTAAAGCACAAAAGCCATATCCTGGGTTGACATACTTCAGTTAACAAAAGCAGCAAGAAGCATAAATACAGAAGCCAAAAAACACAGTTAATACATATACAGACTTACCCAGAACTGGGATTTTTGGTGGCTTAGGTCTTTGTTTTCATTTTTGGAGGTGGTACTATCTATATGCTGAGTTTTATGAATGGTACTTCCACTATAAAGTCAGTTGCGTTAAGATCTGGGACCTGTTATAGTTACTGCTGTTACCATCATATTTACTATGTCTATTACCATGCAAACTCATGCACTGTCTGACCACAGATTGGTGATTACTCCAACCCAGAGAACAGACTACCCTATTTTCAAAAAAATAGTTTAAATATTCATGTACAATTGGATGATGCTCATCCTCTTTTCTCATATTCTCCTACATCTGCTCTTTATTTCAAACACATCCATCTTTGTGTCCTCATTCCTGTTGTTTGGTTTTTATAACCCTTACACTGCTATTATTGCTGTCTCTATAGGCTCGGGTGTGTGACAATCAACTGTAGTGTGTTACACCTACCAGGGGCCACACCCTTATAGAAAGCTATCACTCTTCCAGAAGTTATTAATTACCAATAGCATCTCAGCTAGGAGTGTGGTTTCCTGCCAATTGCCCCCACCATGTTGAGATTTTGACTGGCTTGAACTTGTACAGGTCTAATTATGTTATTACTTGTAGTTCGTTTTTTCACTCTAATCTCATGTTGGACAGCAATATGTTGTTGTTGTTTTACTCTTTTCTCTTTACCCTTTTTGGGGGCCCACCACCCAGTTCCCAAATCATGACACAGAATTATTCTTTCTTATAAATGCCTAGCCTTCGTTTGGCTTATTTTTAGCCAGTTTTTCTTAAATTGTGCCATTTACCTTTAGTCTCTGGGATTTTTCCTTTTCTTACTTATTAATATCTTACCTTCACTCTTACTCTGTGGCTGGCTGGGGAGCTGGGTGGCTGGGTGACCAACCCCTAGCATCCTTGCTCCTTCTTCTCCTCCCATATTTCTCCATCTACTTATTCTCTCTGCCTGTCAGTTCTTGCTATTGGCCGTTCAGCTCTTTATGAGACCATCATTTTAGGCAGGGAAAGAATAATATCTTCATGCAGTTAAACAAATGAAACATAAAAGAATGCAATACATCTTTGCAATATTAAAACAAATATTCCACAGTGTAAACAAACATAACACATCTCAAATTAATATTCCAAGATAATTACTCCTCCTCTGAGTTCCTATGTGTGACTGCTTTATTGTGTCAGGACAACACTGCTTCACTGTAATAGTCTACTATCCCTGGCTCTTACACTGTTTCTGCTCAGTCTTGCTCAATGATATATGAGTCTTGGAAGGTGTGTGTGTGTTTGTATGTGTGTGTATGTGTGCGTGTGTGATTTAGGTGTCTAAATTATAAATTAACAACCCACAGTTACTTACCTCCTGTATTTTAACAGTTATGGTTCTCTGTATTTACCGAAATCTACTGTTAAAAAAGTGTTATCTATAATGAGGGTTGAGAGATTCACTTAACTGTAGTATAATGATTTTTTTGTTAAGAATTAGCTAATTTTATTTCCCATTAGCAGAGTAATAGTAGTTGTTGTCTATTAGGGCCCATGAATATGTCATAGGTTCTTGGTAATAATAGCTGTACTGGGTATGAGTTCAATCCTGTGAAAGGGTCTAAAATACAATCACCAAGCAGATATTTACATGATGTCTGTACCACTGTTGAACCACTAGGCATATCTTGCCAAGTAGTCTTTATTGAAGCTCACAGCATACACAGATGAGGAATTCTGGTGATTACCATTTCCTCTTTTAGCATGAATGCCACCTTCAGCATTGAGATGAAGTTTCTAGATCAATATTAGGTTGATTTCTCCATGTTTGATAGCTCATATATGCGCTGTCTTTAGTTCTTCAATGTTAGTCATACATTACAGTATTCCCATCTTGCTGTACCATTTCCAGAGTAGCAATAATCTTTTCTCTCGTGTTCTTCTACCTCTTTAAGTATCCCAGTTCATGCTGAAAAATACTTGACCTATGTACAAGATAAAACAGCTTTAGGTCCCCCTCTAGTGGTAATATAGAAACACTCCATTGCAGAGTTTGTCTTGTGGCAAACTTAAACACAAAGTGCCATGTGCTGTGAGATAATAATGTTAAACACATAGAGGAAGAACTAATCAAAACCACATTGAGGTATATTAACTCCTTATAGTAATAGTCCGTATTATAGAAAGGACAATGTGTAGTAGGAGGCTGCTTCTTCACTCACAGCTGTCCAGACCATGAAATAATCACACAGAAGCTATATTATTTAAATCACTGCTTGGCCAATTATATATTTCTTAAGTGTATTTCTAGCTAGCTCTTATATCTTTGGTTAACCCACTTCTATTATTTTATGTTATACCATGAGGCTCGTGGCTTACCAGCAAGGTTTCACTTGGTGGCTTGCATCTTTCCCTCTGGCAGCTACATGGCTGCTCTACTGTGCTGCCAAGGCAAGGTGCAGGGCCTGTTACATTGACTACTGCAGCTGGCAAGGGACAGAGTCAATTGTCCCATTCTTATGACCTCAGGGTCAGCTATTCTACCTGTGCCAGTTATAGAAGGGTTGGAGGAGAGCATCTTAGCCTTGCCCCCATCACCACACTGCAGACAAGGAAGTAGTACTAGCTTTCCTCCACACACACTCAGGGCTAGTTCATGCACTCTCCTGTCTACAGGGCCAGCTCTACTCTGCTGCCCAGATGAGACACAGGACCCATTCTCCCATCTGCTGCCTCTGGTGGAGGGTTGGTTCAGGTCTCCCAATTGCTTCAGGTGGCAAGGGATGAAGGGAGGAGGGCATCTTTCCCTCACCTACATCACCACATGACAGATGAGAAGGGTGTAGTCTACTCTCCCATTCTCACACCCTCATGGCCAATTCTTCCATGCCCCTATCAACAAGTCTATTGTCCTGCTCAGGTGAGGTGTAGAACCCCCTCTCCTTAGTGTTTAAGGTGGTGAGGGGCAGTACTAGGTTTTCCTAGTGGTACGACCAGTGAGGGATGTGTCCAACTCTGTACAGCCCTATCCTTTCAGCCTTCTGTGATGTTCAGGAGCTACAGACATCAACACAGACCATGGCTACATTAGGGAAATGAACCTTGAGGTGGGCCCTGGCAGTATCCCAGGCCCAGATATCACTATGGCTCTGGGGGGCAATTAAGCCTCCCATCAGAGACAGGGAAAGCCATGCCTGGCCTAAATGTGTATCTTCTTGTCCCATTCAATCCATCATATAAACTGATTTCTTATATCAAAATTTATGTCATCCATGAATATTTATAATTTTTGTATTTTTATGATCATGGTGTGCGAAGTCCTTCTGTATATGTGTTGCTTTTATTGGTTAATGAATAAGGAAGCTGTCTTTGGCCTGCACATGGCCCAAGAATAAAGATAGGCAGGGAAAACTAAACAGAATGCTGGGAGAAAGAAAGAGGAGTCAGGGAGATGCCATTTAGCCACCAGAGGGGAAAGATGTGAGCAGCCAGCTGAAATCTTGTCAGTAGCCCAAGAGCCTCATGGTAAAATACAAAATAATAGAAATGTGTTAAGTTAAGAGATAAGAGTGAGTTTGAAAGATACATAAGCTAATAGGCCAAACAGTGTTGTAATTAATACAGTTTCTGTGTGGTTATTTCAGGAATCTGGGCATCTGGGAACAAACAAGCAGCCTCCTAATACATGATCACTTAAAATAAACTGAACTCAAATACTAATATCCAACACTTCTATCACCTTAAGGATATCTTAACATTTTGTTTTGTAGAAAAACAGAATTTATATGACATACATATATATAAGCCTAAATTTGTAAAAATAAAAAAGCATATGCATATTGTATCCCAAATATATGGTGATATATTGTAAATATCTGACAAGCTATGAACTTGTTTATGCACAGATATAAGTGTGTATCAAAGTTACCTAACAATGAGACTGATTTGGGAAGATAAAATTAGAAAAGTAATATGAATATAATTTCTTGTCTAATATGTCTCATAATACATATTAAGTGCTCAGTTGCATGCATTCTGAAGATGAAGTAGAGATAATGCCATTTGGTATCAAATTGCTAATCATATTGATTCTGAAACAATGAAATAGAGAGGACAACAACATTAAGCACACATGTTTAGAGATATAATAGCATAGATTATTCTTTCACCTAAGTTAGGAGCAAAGAATATTTAAGTACTTTTCTTCATAGCAACACCAAGATGGGAACATGTTCTAACCTTAATGTTACTTCCTTTCTATTATTGGTCCTTATCCTATATCTCTACAGATGGGAGCTACTCTGGAACTTTCTCTGTTTCAAATATCCAACTCCTTTAACTCTAGGTGTACTGAGTCAAGAAGACTTTCCATCTCCTCCCCTTTTCACTGTCTATGTCTATCAGTATGTGGATTTACATTTATGTTCTTTTAGGAGTCTTTCTTTCCTACATAAGCTGTTCATGAAAAGGAAGGTCTGAGAATAGGTACAACAATCAAGAACGATTGTTATTAAGAAATGCAGAAGGCAAATTACCGAATTGGTATATATGAATAATCTATTTTTCCAGTGATATCATGTTAATAACCCAGGTTTAGAAACATATTAGAAATTGTGATGACCAGTACAGATGCTGAATATTGTGGATAGCAGAAACATTTGTGCAGTAACATGGGAAATACTTCACAATGGAGGCTGAGTATTCCTTAGACCATGAGGGAATAGAAATGGAAAAGGGTGTTCAAGAAGAGATTTATGATGGGTAGGAGGTAGAAGATGCTTCAGAGGAAGTCACAGGTGACAGGACAGTGGGAACCAGGCAACAATAGAAGAAAGCTAAACTAAAGATGTCAAATAGGTGAATCTACTAGCAACTGGTTTTATATCAAAGCTCTTAGGGTGAAACAAAGGTTTGGCTTAAAATTCCATATCAAGGTTTATGTTGAGGTTAAGGCCAATAAACCTCTCAGGATTAAGAAGGATCACTATAGCAGGTGAAAACTGTCTAAGATATCTGAGGGTAAATAAAATAAATTATTTTATTTTAAATTATACTTGTGTGAGAAGTCCTTCTGTATATGTGTTGCTTTCATTTGTTAATGAATAAAGAAGGTACCTTGGCCTGTGATAGGGCAGAATAGAGCTAGACTGGGGAAAACTAATCTGAATGCTGGGTAAAAGAAGGAGGAGTTGAAGAGAAGTCATGTAGCCTCTGCCAGAGACAGGCATGCTGGAACCTTGCTGCTAAGCCACAGCCACATGGCAATACACAGATAAATAGAAATGGGTTAATATAAGAGCTAGCTAGCAATACATTTAAGTGATTGGTCAAGCAGTGTTAAATAATATAGTTTCTGTGTGATTATTTCAGATCTGGAAAGCTGGGAACGAATAAGTGGCCTCCTACTACAGCTCACATAAGTCTTTATCATATCTCACTTATTCTTCCTATTATCTCCCTAATTCACTGTTCTATCACCATTCCTCTTCATTGTTCCACTTTGTTCTACCCATCCCAAGTAGTTTTTAGTTTATATACCCACACAGACAGTTAATAAGCATGCATTTCATAGAATCACAAAAACTAGGTGAATCTGGCAAGGAGGTGCCTTATATCTCAGAGGGGGTATGGCTGTGTAGCTACCAGCAGACACTTGGAGGGTTAAATAAAGATAGGATTTTAAATTTAAATAATTTCAAAATTCTAAAAAGAAGTTTTTGTGCTACATTTCTTTTTTTCCATATTCTTTTATTTTTTCCATTCAAAAAATATTTTACATTTCCTCCCATTCTCCCAGTCCCCTCCCACTCCCCCCACACCTCCTCCCTTCCCCTGCTTCCTTAAAAGAGGGCATGGATCAAATCGGACTCTCTGAATGTGTGTGCCAATGGGGGCAAACTAAGAAGCCATCAACAATGACACTAGGACCTATCTCTTCTGCATGTATTATCTTTTTGAGAACCTAGTCTATTTGGATGCACACCTTCCTAGGCTGGGATGGAGGGGGGAGGGCCTTGGACTTCCCACAGGGCAGGGCACCATGTGCTACATTTCTTAACTGTAACTTATTAAGATAGAATTTTGTGATTAATTATTGTGTAAAACTGCAGCAGTGCTGTTACACTTTCTGAGCACTTCTATTTCCACCCCCACTGGCTGGGAACACAGTATTGGTAGACATAGTAACCTGTAATCCTTGGAAGAAGATGAAAGTGATTAATTTGCATTAGTATCTAGCTAGCTGAGTTTAAAGTGAATTTCTTTGGAGACTTTGCATCCAGCTTTAGCTGGGTGCCTTCAAGCACACAAGTGAGGAGGAATTTCTTTCTCTGGGGTTGGTTTAGTGACTCAAGCCTTTTTCCTGTATCTCTAGGCATAAATGCATAAGCAGTTAGTTTTCTGGGCTATGATCTTATGTTAAATAAAACCAAGATGAAGAGTAAACAGAGAATATTAACAGTTTATTATGTTTGAGCAAAAGGCCAGTAGATTACACCTTCCTGAGTCTGCTGCTAGAGAGTTCAAGGCCATCCAGACCTGTTTCTCAGGGAGAATAGACATACTGTCTCATGCTAGTGCCTCCTACTTGGGGCTCCTTTCTTATCAATGGATACTGTCAATAAGGATAACTGTAAGGGACTAACTTTATGTAGATTTGACCATGAAAACTAAAGGTTTGGCTGAGTGAATAGTTTCACACCAGGGATTCATGGTGTGGGCAAAGGTATACAGTTGCCCATACAGGAAAAGTTAGGTTTAAAGAATGGTTTATACACTGCTGGGGAGCCAGTTTTTCCTGGAGACAGCAAACCAAAATAGTAAGTAATCTTTATATGAGAAGATTTGCTTTTGTTTTTGTTTTTGTTTTTTTACTGGACCTACACAATTTGAGTGCTTGATGACATATCAGATGGCTATTTAGATGAATGCATGGATGGCGTACACATAAAAAGAAACAAAGGCAAATGCTGGCAGATTTCCTAACCTTTTAGTGCACATACATCAGGCAAAGGGAGGTATAATTACTAACATCATATGAAAAAATTATTAATTATTCTCATATTAAGATGTTGTTTTGAAATGTCAAACTTCTAGGTTCTTCTAGAATCACTGATACATTTCTTGAGTTCTCTATTTCCAGGTCAGTTTTCCATGATCTTTTCTTTTTATTTAGCACCATATGTCCTGAGCTTTTCTCTGAATAGTTTCAATCATTCTGCAATAGGCTACGAAGTTTAGAGATGCTATTCCTTTTTGACTAATATACATCTTTTAAAAGAATATTAAGAAACAGATCAAATATCATTTCCCCTTGCACTTTTTGTACTGTCCTTATACAACAAAATCATCTCTCACTAGTTATCTATTCTATCATGTTTATATTTTCACTGAAGCACAGATCATTTGGAAGAAACAATTTTCTGTTTATTTTTCTGTCATGTAGAAATACGAGTTCTTGAAGTGAAATATTTGCTCTTTTTATCAAAGTGACTACAATGACATAAAGTGATACAAAGCAGATATTCAAAATCAAAAAAGAAAGGATAGCAGTTCCAAGGCCAGAGTTTCTTCCAACACACTGTATTTTGGAGATCTGCAAATCTTGACATGCAAGAATGGGTAAACAGACAGACAATGACTGCACTAATCAGACCCAGAGATGAGTGACTTATCTCCCAGCTGGACAACCCAGTTCCTAGGACCTAGGTCCCAGGACACACCCTGTACCTCTACCACAACCACTGCAGTACCACTAGCCAGTCACCAGGCAAGACTCCTTCTAGCAGGCAGCTCCATCAACCCCCATCAGACCCTGTAATCTACAAGTCACACTCTGCCCAGCAAACACACCCATCTTCTGCAATATCAGAAGCTTGCAGTGACATAGATACTTCCTGAACCAATCAGACCAAGAAGTTAGTGAAACTTGAGGTTTCTCTCTCATGAGTCAGTTCCCAAATAACCATTCTGAGGCTGAATATTAATTACAAATTGTTATCCTGTTAGCTCAGGCTTATTATCAACTAGCTCTTATGACTTAAAATAACCCATTTCTATTATTCTATATTTTACAACAAATATCATGGCTTGTTATCTCACATCTTGCTTCTCTGGTGGCTTCTGGCATCTCCATGACACTACTTTCTTTCTCCATATATCTGTTTGGATTTCCATTTACCTATAATCTGCCTCATCATAGGCCAAAGTAGCTTCTTTATTAACCAATGGTAATAAAGCATATTCACAGCATAGAGAATGGCATTGGGCATCAGGTGAGTGACTTACCTCCCAGCTGGAAAGCTCAGTCTCTAGGCCCTAAGGCCCAGGGCATACCCCATGCCACATCCCCACCAATCTCAGCCACTAGCCATTCAGAAGGCAAGGCTCCCTGGGTAGGTCACTCCTCCAGCACCACCCATTGAACCCTATATTTGATAAGCCACACTCTGCCCCAAATCCAACCATCCACCATGATATCAGTAGCCCCCAGAGGCAAAAAAAAAACCCTGCACCAATGGGAGAAAGAGAGAGGTAGGTGCCAATGTAAGAATACATTAAGCAACATAATGAGCAATATGAGACCATCAGGACCTAGTGGTGCTGCAACAGCAAAACCTGAACATCCCGACATGGTAATGGTAGTAGTAGTAGTAGATGAAAAAGAAAAAGAAGGAAGAGGAGGAGGAGGGAGAAAAGAAGAAGAAGAAGAAGAAGAAGAAGAAGAAGAAGAAGAAGAAGAAGAAGAAGAAGAAGAAGAAGAAGAAGAAGAAGAAGAAGAAGAAGAAGAGCCTTTCCTCTGTGGGGCTTTGGTACCCCAGCACTCTCTCTTCCTGTGCTGAGATCGGAGGCGCAGACTGGCAAGGCTGTGCCTGCATGGCGGTAAGGTAGCCACAGGCCTCTTTGTTCCACAGGACCCTGAACCTCCTCTCCCCCCCCCCGCAAGAACGCCCTTTCCTCGGTGGGGCTTTGGTACCCCAGCATGCTCTCTTCCTGTGCTGAGAAGAAGAAGAAGAAGAAGAAGAAGAAGAAGAAGAAGAAGAAGAAGAAGAAGAAGAAGAAGAAGAAGAAGAAGAAGAAGAAGAAGAAGAAG
>PVIU01015315.1:0-48834 GCA_004026605.1 Ondatra zibethicus | reverse complement strand
TTGTAGGAAAATTAGAAGAGTTGCAAGTTAACTCTAAAAGTTGCTCTTATAAAGGAATCAAAAATGGAAGAGATGGTAATAGAAGAAAGACAAACAAAATAAAAAAAATATTATATCAGGGATGGAGAGATGACTTGTTGGTAATCAGTGCTTGTTCTGCTTTCAGAGGATCAGAACTCAGTTCCAAGCACCCACAATAAGGCGCTCACAACTTCTGTAAATCCAGCACTGAGGGTTAATAACTCTGTGTTTTGAGTTCTGTAGACACTACACACTTGTAGATATACACATACAGACAGATATACATATACACATAATTAAAACAAAATGAATCTAAAGACAATGTAGTAGAAACTATAAAATCAGTATTACTATTTAAGGAAATAAACATTATTATTTAATAACTGTTTAATTAATAAACAAAAAGGGTGGCTAAGTTCTACAGTGTACCGTGGGAAGCTTCATGCTCTGAGTCAGTGATGGTAAATGAGCACATTCTCACTTTTTTTGAATGACTTTATTTACAGTGAATATTATAATGACATTAAGAAACAATTTGCAATATAATCCTTTATTAATTTCTGTGTATGTCTCTCCAAATTTCAGTGGCTTTTTCTTTAGCATATCAAGCTGGTGCCCATTGGAATGCTTTCATTTCCTCATGGCTTCATAGGATATATCTAAAAATAAATAGAAAAGACCCACATATCCAACAACGGACTTGGATGAAATAATTCTTAGCACATCTGTAAACACTGATAGGTTTGTAATCATTAATTCATGCTATGGATACATGTTTATTAGAATAGAAGTATGTACTTCAATATTATTTAGTAGGACAAAAGAAAGCAAAGTAGGGATTAGGAAATGTCGCTTTGTTTAGCAGTGAATTTTCTGCGACAGGCACCCAAGCATATTCAACTGACTAACTCTCTGTCTTAAATATTTAGTATCTTTTGTGGGAAAAGGTTAATTTTAAAAGATATTTTTGAGAATGTCAACCATTTCTCTAAGAATTTCAGATTTTAAATTGCTACTTTTTTTTCTTCGGTCCCTCTGTTCCTCTCTACCCTACCCCACCCCTGTGTGTGTGTGTGTGTGTGTGTCTGTGTGTGTGTGTGTGTGTGTGTGTCTGTGTGTCTGTGTGTTATACAGGTACACTTTTTCTGATGCATACACATGTGTGTATTTGGACTTAGGCCAAGGGTTAATGTTGGTTGTCCTCAGATAATGTCCACCTTGTTCTTTGAAATAAGATCTCTCATTGAATCCGGAACTCATGGATTCACCTAGAATGATTAGCCAGTGAGTGCCAGGGATCTGCCTTTCTCTCCTGCCTCAGTGCTAGGATGATAGATAGGAGCTATTAACCCTGACTTCTCATGCAGGTGCATGGGATCCAAACTGAGGCCTTCATGCTTATGTGCCAACCATTTTACGAACTGAATTTTCTTCCCAGCCCCTGGTGTTTTCAATAGAGCTAAAAAGCTTCCTATTCTGAGGGAATATTTCTGAAGCACTAGTGCCTGCTGATGTACTGTCTGGATGAGGGATAGTCATCTGATTTCTGTGCAAAGGGAGGAGTGTTTCTGAATGTGAACTTGTAAACTTTATTAACTCTGTTCACAAAAGAATCAGGAGAACACTAAGCAAAGAAGCTACTGAGTAGAAGGTAAGGTATAAAGTAAGGACAAGTCTGGGATTGCTACCTCCCATTGCTGTAGAAAAACCCAAGCATATTTCTGACAAAAAAGAAAAATTAGAAATTTTGATATTTTCTACTAAACCATGAGTCTACCTGGCTCTGCAAAAAATATTTGGTATTTCCCGAGGTTAAAGTCCCTAGGTCAGTACTGATTTTAAGTTATTTCTGTGCTCAGTGAGTCTAAGTGGGATCATAGGCAGAGACACATAGACATTCAGTGCAGGTAATAGTTATTTGGAAATCTGTTAATGGAAACCTTCATAGCTACTGGTAGACTAAAATGTTAGCTTATTTTATAATGAATTGCTAAATATTCAGAACCAAAGCTCGAAGCAGAAATCAGATGGTCACAAGATGATGGCACTACAGTTATGGCCCAAAGTAGAGGATTCTCCTTTGAGATCCTGTTAATGTAAAGATGTGACCCAATTAATCTTAAGAATCATTCCTGCCAATATGGGTGTTGTTTACTACTAGAATAATAAAAATAAGAGTTTTCTAGATATTCTATAATTTCAGTTAGTTAATGCCTGAACAGAAATATTTAATAATATAAATCAAAGAAAAATTTAATCAGGATTTGAGTCATCTAGAATGCCTAGTATGAAAACTCACCCAGGAGGTAGACTTGAGATTTGAGAGAAAGGGATATTTCATTCTTCCTTAGCAGAAGGTTGGTTGCCAGAAACACAGAGCAGACCCTGGGCAGGCTCATCTCAGTGCTATCTCGCAGTGCACTTCCAAATCCTTCTCTATAAGACAGTATTCTTATCAACATTACCATTTCCTTGAGACAATATCTTTATGACTGTTGAAATATTTTCAATAATTTGCCTACAGACATTTCCTCTTTTTGTCATCTTCTAAGCAGCTTGCCTAGTGCAGTAATTCTAAAATGCGTCCTTGACCTCACAAGCTGATTTCAAAATGCTTCAGTGGCAACTTGTTTCCAATGGCACATACTCCAAGTCCCATGATGGAGTCAGCATTCTCTGCTTATTTCTCTAGCTTTTTCATCTTTACTGATCCAATGGTTCTTTACCTCTTCTTCTTGTATCCAGTCATCTTCATGCTAATCCAAGAGCTTTCCTTTTCTTTCTTTTTTTCCCTGTGTGGATTCTGTATTTCTTAACAATTTTCATTTGTTCATGGCTAATAGCCTGTGCATATTCTTATTACAGTTTATATTTGAAAACACATAATTTTCTTAGTTATATCGTTTGAATATTTCTTTTTTATTGAAAATAGTTTCATCTCTCATACAATACATTCGGATCAGTTTCCCCTCCCATGGTTTTCAGTGTAGTGCCATGACGTGTTGATCAGCATATGAGATATACTTACACACTTGAATAAAGCATACCTTAGATTACAGTCAGGAGCCTCTTCTGGGAAGATATTTTGTTTGAACTCACATACAAGTGGTTTAAAGTCTTCCATCTCACCTCCAAAAAACCCCTCTGATACTCTATTTTAAGGTTTGTCTTAATCTTTCTGACAGTTATTTGTGTATTCAAGTGCATAATCAGCTCCTAGAAATTAAGAATTGCATCTGACTCCACACTGTATCCTGAGAGAGTCTCTCATCTTTGATCTTGTATCCAATAAACGGCAGAATGCCCTCAAGTTTGTCAAATTCAACTCTAAAGAAATGAATGTATGGTGATGACTCAACTTTATGGATGGAATAAATGCAATATTAAAACCATAATAATATAAAACCAAATTATTACATAATGGAATAACTGACTGAGTCCCTAAACACAAACCAGGAGGTATTTTATTTAGTGTAAATATACACACATCAGTTTTCTTTTTCTTATTGATATTTATTGAGCTCTACATTTTTCTCTGCTCCCTTCCCTGCCTCCCCCCTTCTCCCTTCAAGCCTCCCCCAAGGTCCCCATGCTCCCAATTTACTCAGGAGATCTTGCCTTTTTCTATTTCCCATGTAGATTAGATCTATGTAAGTGTCTTAGTGTCCTCATTGTTGTCTAAGTTCTCTTGTGTGTATGTGTTTGCCTGTGTATCTAATGTACTTTGCATTGAGAATATGGGAAATATTCTTATGGGAAAATGCTGAATCTTCATGGTAACACAGACATATGACGGTATATGTATTATTGTATATGCAAATAATGTCTATTTCTAATTTTATTACTTATAAGTATAGTGAACTGCAATATTTTAATTATTTGGATGTTTTATATTAAAGTTTTTAAAATTAAAAATAAATAATTATCCCTATAATGTTAAAAAATATCAAAGTTGGTGCAGGAGAACAATTCTATGCCTATCAATTATGTTTTAAATAAACGCTGATTGGTTGGTAGCCAGGCAGGAAGTATAGGCAGGAAAACCAGACAGGAAGTAAAGGTGGCGCAATAAGAATAGGAGAATTCTGGGAAGCAGGAAGCTCCCCCACACTCCTGCCCAGACCACCTAAGAAGCAGGATGTGACTTGTCCCGCTGAAAAAGGTACTGAGCCATGTGGCTAACATAGATAAGAATAATGTGTTAATATAAGCTACAAGAGCTAATAAGAAGTCTGAGCTAATGGGCCAATCAGTTTATATCTAATGTAGACTCTATGTGTGATTTCCTTTGGGACTTGCCGGCTGTGGGAACTGGACAGGACAGAAACCCCAACTAGCAGGCCCTCATGTTACACAAAGTGGCTGATTTTCTATAAATATTTTAACTACATTCACAATGAATAGAAGAGACAATAACCTGTTTTCCTACATGAAAATCATTGTTAGAAGCTAGGGAGTTCTATTGTTATTTTGACCTTTGCATGGCAGAAACAGTCTCCTCCCCATGAAGAAAAAGATCTGGTTACCTAAGCAAAGGGACCATTTTTATTGAGAAGCCAAAATGTGGGTACAAAGAAAGCCTACCCAGAGCAAAAATCCTGGCATTTCTTAAATTTAGGAAAGTTTTTGAAAGAAGTGTAATGCACCAGAGTGGGTGTATTATTAATAATTCCTTTCTTGAGAAGCTCAAACAGCTAGATCTGCTTTGGGCTCTTTCATGTTCTCTCTTCTGCTGATATAGCGGGAAGCAGCAGATTCAAAGTAGAGCTAAAAGGAGCCTGGGAGCTCAGCCTCCAGGCAATCGTTTTCAGTATTTATGAGTGCCTGTAAATGGCTAGTGAGCTGGTGCTAGCACCATTGATTCTATTTTTAACAGTTGACTTCCTCACAATCAATGGCATTGACCAAACCGACAGTCAAGTCAGCAGCAACAAGGGATAGTCATGCAACAGTCTGCTAATGTGTGTTGTATCTCCAGGTGGGTGCCCCTCTCACAAAGCCTTGAGCCTGGGAACAGGTCCCCTGGTACTATATATGCCCAACCTCCTATTTCATTGATGGCTGACCCCATTACCATAGAAACTTGATGGCCAAAAGCCCAGAGCAAATTGTACAGCTCATTGGCACCCTCTGGTGACAAGTCTTCCCCACACCTAAAATTCTCTGGGGTTTTAAAACACTGAACACCTTTCAGGACCATCCAGAGATGTGGCTCCTGGTGATGTTCAGGGGTCCTCAGAAGAAATTTCTTTCTTCTGGTTTTGATATTCCTATTGGATGAGAAAACCATAGATTGGCTAAGAAAACCAAAATGACCCCTTCTTACAGTGGTTTTCGAGGGGACCCGGCACCATTAAACCAGTGCCTTCTCCCAGATAGGTAAGATAATGGTGGCCTGATTTAACTTTCTAATGCATTGTGGGTATTTTAGAGTAGTTTGTTTATGTAAGAGTCGTGAGTTTAACTAAAGCTAGTTTATTAATAGACGAGAATGACCATACGGAGATGGAAACTCATCTAGTTTAATTTCAGACTTCCCAAGTGCAGAATACAACTCAGACATACAGGACTGGTCTTCACTCTATTTTCAGTAAATGCAACTTTGGCCATATCCATCCTTTCTCTGAACCTTAATCTGCTCAGCTACAGAACAACAAAAGGAAATGTGGTAGTTGTGTGTCCCATGAGATTACCTAGGCATGGTTCTAGTCTACCTACAAAATACTGATGAATCCAAAGAGTGATTATGGATTTGTGTCATTTTGAAGCTTTTCATGATAAAGTAATTTAAGTGGCTCATAGCTGAAACCAGTTTCCCGTGTTCCCATGAATATCTAATGAATGAAACTCTTCTACAATCCTAAAAACATGGAAAGAACTTTGGAGTCTCATTTTAACTCTCACAATTATGCATTTTAGAATCAGTTTTGGTAGTTTAATAAATGTTCTTCTTTTTAAGAGATGCCTTAAGCAACATATGAGAACAAGTGAATTAGAGTAAAAAAGGGATTTAACAGAAAACTGCAAAATATTCATCATAGAAGTTTTCCTCTTAAGCATCCTCACTTATTAAGAACTGACTAAGTACCAAGAGTTTTATATTCCTCATTTTAATTTTATTTAATCATCCTACGATGCCAGCAAGGTAGACTTTATTATTGTCATTTTGTAGAAAAAGAAGCTAAGACTCAGAGATGCAAGGCAGCTTGTCCAAAAGAATACACAATTGATAGAGTTAAGATTCAGAAGTTTCAATAGAAAATGGAACCCGGTTTTGCCTGACAAAAGCCACTCAGTTTAGTCAGTTAACAAACATGGGGAATTCCAAAAAAATTTTCAACCCACTATTCAGACCCAACAGCTCATACACTTTGTCCTAATGCTGGGTGATATAAGAAGTCCAAGAAGCAAAAGATCACATATGTGCTAAATTTCACTACAAGGAGCAGTCAGTAAGTCAATGAGGGGCCCTCACCCTTTAGTCACTTGTGATTATAATGGTGGGCTCTAATTAATAATTTCTCTCTTCTACATATGTTTGTGTGTGTGTATGTGTGTGTGTTGGTTGGGAGATTCAAGTCAGTATGGTCTACATACTGACACTACCTCATAACTAAAACAAAAGCAAGACAGAAACATAGTGGTATGACTGTCTGTTATCTCTGTAGTGTTCCCTTGGTGATGAATAAGTGATGTGTCCACATTGCACTTGGTATTCCTTTACTGAAGCTCAGTTCCACATTTCCTGAGGCCTAAGGTTTGTAGGATCCTAAAAACCCAGAGGACAAAGACACTGTCCTAAATCTCCTTAAGACAGAGGTGCCAATGAGCCCTCCTGGGCACCTGAAAAAGCCATCTGCCTTCCACAGCATTGATACCAACATGTGTGGGGGGAGCCGGTATAGCAGCCAACAAGAGTCACATTATGACTGATGACTCAAAAGTTTTCGATCATTTGCTACTTCAACATTTTCAAATTAGAAACTCTTTTGTATGTTACAAATCTGGAGATCAGAGAAAGAAAGCCAGTGAGAAAAACTATGCACACTGCAAAAAGAGAGAGAGGAAGGATATCTAAGAAGGCAAGGAAAGCCAGGGAATTGAGAAGCAAATGCACAAATACGTATACTAAAAGACATGCTCCTCCTACAAAGAGACAATATTTAAATTCAACCTTTAGAAAAGCAAACAGTGCTATTATATTTTGTATAAATGTCCCTCCATTTTTCTTGGTTTATATTAAATCCTGAATTTTTCTCTCTAATTCTTTATTTCAGGATGACTGGATTCTACTGTGTTTAAGGAAAAAATAGGAACTATAAACCTAAATTATAGCCAATCAAATGGTACTCACAGCTCAACTACTAGACAAATTGCAGCTCATGAAATTTGCTCTGGGTCAGGAGACTGAGTAATTTTATTTTAATCAGTCTTATTTGAAGCTGGAATGCCGTTACAGCAAATCCTCTGAGCAGGATTTTGAAGGGATATGGATGAGTCTTTTTTCTCCACCCTCCCCCTTGTTTTCTTCTTTCTATGTAAACTGTTGAAGCCTCAAACAGATAATGAGAAATAAACCTCCGAATGGTCAGATTTCATTGCTCTTTTGAATGACAGTATATCTGAAGCTTATGTGGGCCCTGGCCTTTCTTCCTATGTAGGATTAAGCCATCTAAATCATGTCTGCCACATTCATTTACATGCTTAAATCCCATGCAGAGTTCAGGCCCAGCCACAGGACCATTACTGTTCTGATGATCTTTGGGCTTTTCTGTGGTTCAGGTTTTATGAATGCTACTCAATGTCATGGGAGGCCTTGCAAGATGCTGCAAGGTAAAATGGACTGATATCAGAGCCACACAACTGCCTGGGAGGGAAGGAGGGATACAAAGAGCTTTCAGAGTCAGTGGTGTATGACACAGGCAGACACTAGTATTTTCCAGCTGTTCCTGGAATTGATAATTTGCTATTTGTTGCATGTCAGAGTGTAGTCAGACCTCAAGAGCAGAGCAAACAAATGATGACATGGTAGTCCAAGATTCCCTTGTTAGCATCCTAGATCTTCTGATGTTTAAACACAGTTTGCAAACGGAGCCATAGAGTAGTTAATGGTAAGGATAGGTTGAGGACATGTTTCCCAAGGATGATAATTGAGGAACAGTCTAACCAGATGCCAACCTGGAGTTCAGGTAGGTGATTTTGAAAAATAATATCTTTCAGTTCGTGTACAAATCATGTGCTTAAAAATAATTTGATCAGGATAGGAGACACTGCCCAGTCAGTAAAGTTCCTGTCACCACAGCAAAAGGACCCGAGGAGGGTCTAGAGCGCCCATGTAAAGTCTGGGTGTCATCACTCAGCTCTGTGGGGGAAGACAGACATATCCACAAGGTCCATTACCAATGATATGTCTCAAAAGAGAATGGAGTTAGCTTCACAATATGGGAGATCTGCGTTTGACCCCTGGATCTCCAGTGAAAGCTAAAAGAGAGAACTGACTCTGCAAAGTTGTCCTGTTGTTCATATGTGTCACAGCATACATTTATATACACAAACATGCACACACACACAAACACACTAAAATAGAGAGCCAAATGAGAGATAGATAGACAGACAGACAGACAGATACATGTGGAAAGCAGAGGAGGAAAAAGCAGTCAAGGTCAACCATCAGGCTTTTGCACGGCTCTAAACATGTTGTTGTGTTATGTCGGAAGTCCTTTTGTATATGTGTTGCTTTTATTGGTTAATAAATAAAGAAGCTGCTTTGGCCTATGATATGGCAGAATAGATCTAGGCAGGAAAACTAAACTGAATGCTGAGAGAAAGTAGCTGGAGTCAGTGAGACACCATGTAGGAACCTGGGAACCTTACAGGTAAATCACGAGCTTTGTGGTAAAATATAAAATAATAGGAATGGGTTAATTTAAGATGTAATCACTTGCTAGGAATACTTTAGAGTCACTGGCTGAGCAGCATTATAATTAATACAGTTTCTGTGTGAATATTTCGGGTCAGGGCAGCCAGGAAAGAAAGAACAGCCTCTGGCAGCAGTTGTGTTTCTAATAGGTATGGGGACAAAACTACACAACAGGAGTCAAAAATGAAACTTTTCTTAATAACTTTGAAAGAGCTTTACATGCAACTTTGTTTAAATCCTCAAAAGGAAAGTACAAATATTCCCTCCCTAATGAGAAAGTTAAAATTGCCATTTCCATATCTTCAAACTACTTTTTCTTTGCTTAATTGGAAATCTCTTGACACTGATAATTGTGTTTCTAATAAGCTCTCCTAATTTTCATTTAATGCATTTGCTCCTTATCTAAAATCTTTGATCATAAAGAGAAAATAAAAATAAGAAGTAAGATAAAATAAGATTATCTAAGAATCCTTCTTCTGTCTTCACTCTCTTTTTAACAGGAATTACACTTTTGTGTTAAGATAGTGCATTTTAAAAAATTTGTTTAACAAGGTATTTAAGAAATTGAGTCATTATCACAAGAATTTAATAGCAACTTATATCATCTTCCTCTCACACCCATCCTCTGTCTTATCTCACAGACATTCTAACCCAGAGGAAGTCTGATGTATATTTCCAAAGCATTCTCAAACTCTGCTATTCCTGTATAGTATTGCTCACTGTTAGGACATATTTTGCTGGCTGAGATCCTTTTCCACATAAACTCTAGGGTGTTCATGTTATATTTCTGCAGGGGATGCCCTTTTTCAGGATTAGAAGTTACAATGTGCTTCTTGTCTAGGTTACAAAGTTTAACTTAGAGGAACAGTCATTCTTAGTTATGAGTTTCTAAGCCACAAACACAGAATCACTTCAAAATATATAGATTTATAAAAATGGTGGCAGTGTATATTTGAGACAATGCATTTTCTTTGCAATTTTATTTTTTGTTTAATAAAATGTATGGTTTATATATACTGAGGGCATTCCCTATACAGTTTACCAGTAAGGGTACAGTAGAAAAAGACAGCAGATTCCATTTAGAATATTTCCAGAAAGATCTACCCCAGAAGCAATATAATGTTATTTCTATTATCGGTGAGTGTAAGCAGTACAAGGGCTCATCACCTAGAAGTTGTATTTTCCCCAGGCATGAAAGACAAGAAGAAAAAGAAAGTAACAGAAGTGGGGGACACTTTGTGAAAAGTACTGATTTCCTAAACAACCAGATATGCCAAGGATACTTTAGAGACAAGGATCTAGAATTAAAAATTCCTCCCTTTGAACCCCAGCTCTCTTTTCTGTCTCCTCCTCATGCTCCAATTGGCCAAACACAAATGGAGCCCAAAAGCTTGTGCTCCTTCATGTAGCCCTTATAGGGATGAAAAAATGGAGAAGGTTCAGAGATATTTTGAAGCAAAAGGAATGTCTGTCTCTCATTAGTGAAGCAGTTGTACAACTGTGTCTGGCATGTCTGATTCAGTAATAGCTATGGCACTTAACAGTGCTGTTGGGCTGGGCTCCTTAGGCTTCATGAAGATATATATATATATATATATATATATTCATCTAAGTATTCATATATATTCATCTAAGCACTCATATATATATTCATCTAAGCATTCATTCAATATATATGCATACACACACACACACACATATATATATATATATATATATATATATGAATAAGCACACACATATAAATTTCTAATCCCAGGTTTGAAAGCAAAGAAATAATTCATATTTCTCTTCCCTTTCTTTGAAAAAGGTGTTTCCTGTATGTTATGTTTCTCATTCACTATCTGTATATTCCCCACAAAGAGTCTCAGATCCGCACATTGATAATACCTTTATCATGAGTACATATGAAGACACTTACTCAAACTAAACCTATGACCTTGTATCCTTTAGAACAATACTAAACTGAGAAGGTGAAATTATAGGTATTTTTCTATGAATAAATTTCAAAGAACTGCATCAAACCAGACAGAATTGATGGATCTTGGTTTCTTTAAAATTTAGCTAATGTAAATAATGCATTTTTCCTACATGTCTTAGTTGATCAAACAATGCTCAATGACTGTGGAAATGGGAAAACCTTGTTAGAATGATGAATTTCACTGAGACAGCCACATGGCTTCAGCAGTGACACATCCCATTCATCTGGACATGTGCAAAGTGAAGCTAGCTCACAACCACTTAAGAGGACCTTCAAATGAGACATCATTTAGCCAAATTAAAATCCATACAGCGTGAAAGTGTGGCTATAAAGACAAAACTAGGGAAAAGGGAAATCCTTGGTCTGACTGTTCACATTTACCTGTTGCTTTCTGTATCTTTAAGACTGATTTTGGTTTTAGGGAGAACTAATTCATTGACTCAATGCATCAGAAGCTCTATTGTTCCTATTTCTTAAGTACTTCAAGACTCTCCCATTCACTTTCCATAACTAATCTGCCATAACCTTCCAATAACAAAATTTCATGTGGATTAATTGTTCATTACTGACAAGGAAACTAAGGATGAAAGAAATAATTGAATGTAGTATTAAAAACAGTAACAAACATAAAATGGGGAGCATCATTCTGTCATAAAATTCTCATTGAATGATTACAGTGGAAAGAAAAGTTCATAGATGATGTGAGAGATGAGAAACTTAAGGAATAATGTAACCACCATCTTCTTTTCCCTTAGTAGACATTCCCCAAGACTGTGCTAGACATTGGATGTCAGGAAAGTAGGAACTCTTTCTACCTAAATCATGACTGAATTCCTTGTGAAACTAGAGATATATTTACCTGTTTACCATTTATACAAAGTTGTTTCTCAATTTTCTGAGAAGCCACCATTCTGATTTCCAAAGTGACTGTACAATTTTGCGCTCCCATCAACAGTGGAGGCGTGTTCCCCTTACCCCACATCCTCTCCAACAGTGGTTGTCATTAACCTTTTCGATCTTAGCCATTCTGACAGGTGTAAGATGATATCACAGAGTCACTTTGATTTGCATTTCCCTGATAGTCAAGAGTGTTGAACAATTCTTTAAGTGTATCTCAGAGATTGATGGTGACTGCTGTATCAAGTGGTATATGTTTCTAAAGATGTTTTCCTTGGTTTGGAATAGAGGTAGAGTGGGATCTTGAAGTAGTTTTACACTGAGGAAATACAAACACAATGTACATCTCTTTTATATTTTTAGTGCTAAGGAGTGAACTAAGAGCCTTCTACTTCATTTCACCTGACAGTGAATGCTTGAGATCAGTCATACCCTGAGCAGGCTTTGAAGTTTTAATCCTCCTGCTTTAACCCCTTAAATATATAGAATTCCATGGCTTTATATCCCAAACCCAGCTCACCATATTCTTTCAATCAACCACAAATTGAGGTTTGAAATTTTTCTGAGATAATCGCACCTCTTCTACATATAATTCTATCACACATAAGTGTTTCTTCCCACTCTTTCCATTTCTATATCATTACTTTCTGCAACAGTCCCTTATTAAAATATTTATAAAGCAAAGCCTATGCTGTTATCAATTGAAAGATCAAAGCTAATTTGAAAATCAAACCTTTCATTTTTGATGAATTTTCATTTTAAATATGAAGCATGATAAAATCAGCACTTATATAATTGTTCTCAAATGTTCAAGTATAGGATTCTGTGTTGGGTAAGTAGGAAATATTCTAGATTCAGAAGGTAGTTCACAAAGCAGTCTCCTCGCAGTTACGAATCTCTGGTGTTTTTAAAGAAAATATGGTGAGGTTGAGGGTCCAAAGTTAGCATGAGTGAAATACTGAACAGCCTCATGTGTGATGCTCATAAAAAGTAAATAAATAAATAAAGGAAAACCAACCTTGACTCACAATTAGAAATAATACAGAGCAATGTCCCTTAGATCAATCCTCTCTGTGTCTTTTTTTCTCATTTTGAAGATTCCTTTGTTCTATATTTAATGTAAAGTTACAGATGGGGAAGTCCTTGACTAACATAAAATTTCAAGGCTGTGTGAAACACTAATATCAAATTAACATATAATAAAGACTCACTAATGAGGACTTTGAGCCACGAGGCTCTCAGACACATGCAGAATGGAGTAGGGCTCATCTTTGAAGGATGGGTTGGGTCTGTGCTAGATATACACAGAAGTTATGTTCAAAATTGAAACAGCTGCTGGAACCTGAGTGCTTTCCTCAGAGCAGATGTGGGACCAATGGGAACAGTTGTTAGAAATAAGTGCATGCTGAAAATTGCTGTTTGCTTGGCATGAAGGTAAAAAGTCTCTAAGGATTGTGGATCACTTTTCAAATCCTCTTGCCCAAACAACTCTCGGTGTTCTGAGGCAATAAGGGGGTGTGAAATAAACACCATGCCTGCACTACTGCTATTCATGTCCTTATCACTCTTCCAACGGATCGATCACATCACCCGCATTCAAGAGTTCCTTTCGAGGAGCACAATTATTAGATATGACTCAGTTCCTTAGGGAATCTCTATGGAAGTCCTAACCAATTAGTACAGCACGAGAAATACCTCAGGACCATGCCTGCCAAATTGCATCACTTCTAATTTGTGCACACACACACACACAGACACACACAGACACACACACACACACACTTCATCAGATCAAATATGGGTCTACATATTCTAAAACATTTAGTTTAGGAAAACATGAGCATTGGTTTTAAATAGTTCAATGTGAATCTTGCTTCTAGCTCTGTGACCGTGTGTTCCTTCATTAGCTGTATTGAATCTGTTTCTTCCTTTTGGAAAAAGATGAATAATATTGAGTTGACATAGTTGTTGTTTCAAAGATCATTTCATAAGCTGTCCATCAATGTGCCCCACACACGATAGCTACTTGATAAATGACAGGTCTTACTGTAATTCCTATCTCTAGGCTCCCATTTGGCAGTTCTCAAACATGTCTGTCCTCCCTATGGAGCTGTCCTATTTCTTCTATGTTCAGTCAATGTCAATTAATTTTTATATATTTTAATATGGAGGGAAATCTGGAGGCCTGATTGTGACTCTGCTACAGGCACACTTAATAACCTTGAGCACATCACTTAGGTTTCCTGAGCCTCATTCTGCATGGAGGTAATTGAAGTATTTTAATGGTATTAATGGCTTAAGAAGCATCTTATCTATGATTTGCTTGTCTTTGGCACCTAGGAAAGGTATTCTATTTTATTATATTGTGATATACAATCTTTAGTAATAAATAATCTTTTATGGCAATTATGGTAAATAGTGACTCCATTGACTGGTTTCTCTGAGGTCGGATGGGTACCAGATAGGTACTGGAAAAGGTCATACAGAAGAATTTATCTTAAACCACATCGCAATGGAATTCTCAATGATGGTGTGACATTTAAGTTGAAACACCAAGCCTGAAAGTGGTTAGATTATGTCATATTACAGGACATTTTATGTCTTTTGAGGTGTTGTTTGTCACTAAGAGTGTAAAATACTACCAAAGAATTTTACTAACTTTAGATTATTGTTTCTAGGAATTGCACTATCTATGGTAGGGCACTTTTTTTTGGGAGAGGGCACTTATAAACTGATTAATACAGTTCAATTAAATCCTGGATGATACATATAAATGTGCAAAGAATGAGGAAAGAGAAACTCTGGGATGTATAAGAGAGTTAGAGCCTTGGATATGACCTAGAGAAAGTCTGAATTTCAACAGAACAGAGAAACTGACTCTCAGAAATCCTGATTCAGCAAAGGGATTCTGATTAGGGTTTGGATAGAATGGATGTGCCCTCTCCATTCATAACATTCTCCCTTCCTTTTCAACTGTGTAGACAGCCAAGTAGTCCTGTTTATTTTGTGTTTGTTTTTCATTTATATCACTTTTCTATGAATTTAATACACAATAGAAGGCTCATTTCTTGACAACTAATCTTATTTGAGTATTGGAAAAGTTGAAAATAAAATTATATAGTCCAAACTTCTATGTTCACTGGAATTAATTATCTTATGTTAAGGACAGAACATTAAAGAGATAATAATATCCTACTGCAGGACTTCAAAGAAATGGGAGTTATCTTATAGAGATGTAGAAACACTCCTTGACATGGCTAGCATAGCAAATAATTAGAGATTTTGGAGGTTTAATATCACTTGGACAATTTATGCCTCCTTGAAATATTGTGTACATGAGTAATCACATTTTAAAGACCTTGGTCATTGTGATCTCAGGTCAGCATTCCTGGGTTTAGGTATTCTTTCAAATTCTTTAAAGTGCAGTCACTATGGAGCTACTAGTTATTCCGTACAGTGGCTCATGAAACATCAGGGGTACACAAGAAGATCAAGGTTCACTTCATTTTGTTGGCACCATGTGGACAAACTGTCCTCTAGCAGTCCTATCCCAGGACAGGTCTGTAGAGCTTTTGCATTAACAGGAATATTTAAGTATTGCCTCTAAATACTACACCTGCATATGGGGGAGAGCAGATTACATTTCCTGCATAAATATCCCAATAACCTTCCTCTTCTGAGATATGTCTTGATGGAAGGAACCAGAAGTTGTTGAATAACCCTCATTGCTTTCTGATTTATAATTATATTTTTACTGATCTTGTGAGTATTCAGATCATCTTTTTTACCAATATCTATCTCCTACTCTGAAGCACCGAAGACCAAATATGCCATCTATTACATATTTCAACTAGTGTGTTGCATTCACTACCAATTCACTAACTCAGTATATACAACTCATTAAAATATAAGATTCTAAATTGAAATCTCTTTGTTGAACTGCAACCATTCAATGCATATCTATCCTGTGTAGGATACAAATGAGATGAAGACAACAGTTGTGATTTGGAGTTTACATACACACACACACACACACACAGGAATAGTGATAGAACACAAAGATAAATGTCAAAATTAGCCTAAGACTTTGCATTCAGTCCATCCCTTATTCCACATTTCCTTCCCCATGTCCAATAGGAGACTTTCTTTTTCTTTGCAAAAACTCTGCTGTTTCTTGCCCTTTGTTCCCCTACCTTCTGTCTATATTTAGGCCCTTTCTTTTTCCAATGTCTCAGAAATAATCAATATAAAAACTATTTCAAATTTAACATTTTATCATTCAAAACACAAACCACCTAAGAAAATAATGCAATTCTAGATGTTACCTCAAAATATGCAACTGTCTTCATGAGTATGCATAAATATGTCAGTTTACAAAATCTTTGTTGGAGAGTCCATGCAGACTTAACAAGCTCTGACAGTTGGAAACGGGTACCAAGGAAGACCTCAGAGAGTATACAGACTGCCCACCATCCTGTGTTTCAACGGTGAAATGGTAGGTCAATTCTGCAACCCCATCTTGAAATATTTTATGCATGTTTCCAAACCTTCCTAGAAATTTCCAGTTTGCATAACCAAGAGAGAAAGAAGTCAGAGTCAGATGCAAGCACATGCCAACAAGAACCTTAGAATACCACTGCAGACTTCAGGGATTCAGTCTTCAAATCTGCCAAGGAAAGCAGTTAGACCATCCAGCTGCACTGACAACAATGTGAACAGAATTCCCTTTTTACAAGCTTTTGCTGAGCTCAGATTACCTCCTAGGCTCCTGCCTGGGAAATTGCAATGGTCAGGAAAATGTGGGATGGTAGTAAGCTCATCAACTATCAGTTGAAAGATGCTGCAACTTATGAGAGCATGATGTTTGGATGGTGGATTGCATAACAATATTGTGACAGATAGATTGATAGTTCATTTGCCCATGGGACTCAAGACATGACCCATTGCTTTGGCCATGTTTTTTTTTTTTACCACAGGCTAATAAAACTTAACACACTTAAAGGCAAGCAGAAGGTTGCACCCATACCTACTAGATGGCCTCATTTTAAACTAGAAGTCAGTAACCGGCTTCCAAATATCATATTTGGTATTTCCAAATTAACATTTCTTAATGAAAAGAATTTCCTAACACCCTTCAAATTGCAGCAAAATATAACACCTTAGAATGCATCTGTAGCTTATTTTGTAATTCATGATGAGCTTGGAGATCAACATATTCTATTTCTCCTGATTTTACCTTATCTTGCTTCTTGCAAGTAAGACCTTAATAAATCAGATCTCATATGATGACAGTCTTAATTCTTTTAAAATCTATTTTTTTATTGCACATTCTTTTTTCCTTTTAAGTTATGGTGCAGCTGAGTTGACAGAATCCTGAGAAATTAATTAATCAAATTAATCAAGCTGCCAGATGCTTAAATATAAAATACTGTAAATTAGATATTGTTTTTGACAGCTACCAAAATAGACTACAATGATCAAATGAAAAACATGCTATTTATTTTTCTTCCCTATTTTGGGGGCTATCTTTGTTTATTTTATGTATAACTTTGGATGAAGTTGGACCAGGGAAAATAATTCGGCTCAGTTATTAAAAACATGACATTTGGCTAAGAAGAGTTGATGCTAGAGAGAAATTCTAGCTTTCTGTCTCTTGGTTTTAGCTGATGCAACCAAGGTCATTGATGTTCTTCAGTTACACTTAGCATCACATATTTACTATTTAAATAACTTTAAGATTTCTAGTTGAGCATGTTGGTTTGATGAATTCAAAGTAATACTTGTGATTTTGTACATGAGATTCCAGTCTCCTTGAGGTCATAAATTCATACTAGAAACATCAAGCCAGTGTTGTTTTTCCATTTCATAGCCAAAAATAAACTCGCACTCATCACCATTTCCTTTAACCATGATCATGGGAGCTGCCGCTCATTGATTTATGATGGCAGGATTTCCCACTGAGCCTTAAGAAAACTTATACCTTATTAAAATAGAAAAAAATACACTTTGTATAAATGGATTCTGCTCCTTGCTTCTGTATTGGATATGTGTTTTACCAACACGTATCCAAGAAGCTTAAATTTAGGCCTTGTTGCAATCAAACCAACAAACCAAAGCTTTCAAGGTCAGAAAAGTCAATCACCTGCATAGCCTCTTTATCTCATTGCTCTTTGTGCAGCTCAGGTGGTGCATTTGTGCACAGTCATTAATTAAGAAGGTCTATAGAGTCAACTGTGACAGACAAGTCAGCTATCACTCTAATTTATCTATCAAAAAAGGTATATTTTGAGATTCTCTTTGGAAAAAGAGACTTAAATATATGTCTTTCACGTCACAATCTTATACATATCAGTATCACAAGGTTTTCCTCTTGATAACAGAATAATTACCAAGGCATAATGGTGGTTGTCAAAATACTATTTTCCTTCTAAAATTAGCAGGCATGAATTATGGATTATGAAAGGCAATCTCTCTCAAACGTGGGCTGTGTTATTCAAGGGTAAATAGATCCCACAGGAAAACTTTAAGGAAGTGGTGTTGTTTAGCTTGGCAAAGAAGAGACTAAAGGGTGCTCTGAGAATTGTTTTTGGAATATGATGATCTATTAAACAGAGGACAGGTGCCAGCTGCTCCTCATCTCCAATGAGGATAGAGCAGAAGAATCTAAAGTGAATCCAGTTAGAAGAGCACATCTCTAATTAAGCCCAGTTTTATTTTTCTGAATGTTACATTATTACTACTTCATCAGAACCTAGGGGCTTAGCACATATCATAAGATTTTATACCTAATGGACTTGATGTTTCCAAGACATTTTGATATTTATCACTCAAGGCACACACTGAGAACTTGTTAGGAGCGCAATATTGTGTCTTGAATTTTTTTTTCAGCTCTCAGAAATTGCGAGGTAAAGTGCCTTGTCCTGGTACGAGAAAGTGAAACCAGGACCTTCTGCCGGACCACATCTCCCCCCACCCCACTCCTGACTCTACCAACTAAGTCATATTCCCAACTTCACACAAAAGTTTATAAGTACAACCTATTTGGTGTCATGAAAGTTCCTGAGTATACACCATCAGTCTGTATGTACCCCACCTCTTCATAGTGAGGTATTAACTCCTCTAAACATCCTTTCTCTTTCCACCACCCTCCCCTCACCATCAGGCCCATACCAAACAGACAGCTCTTGCTCATTTTCCAAGTCTTATCATTTCACCAAAACCTATATGTACACCATATTGTCTTCTGAGATAAAGAAAAACAAAGTCCCATGTAGCAGAAACTAGAAATCAGAACACCATGTCACATTCTTGAGGGAAAAAAGAACTACATCCAACACATCCGACTGCATATATAGACATGAAAACTTAGAGTGTGAGGTCATCCCAAAATAGACAAGACATGAGCATAAAGGGCACATTGATCATTGGTGACGTGGCTTGCTTGGTTCTCTCATCTTTCTTCAGTTTTGTTTTCAAAGACAGGGTCTCATGTATTCAAATATGCCCCTGAACTTGCAATGTAGCTGAAGATGATGTGAAAGCTTTATCCCCCTGTCTTAATCTTGCTGATGATGTTATCTTAGCTGCTGAGATTACACCTGTACGCCAAACATTTTTATAATGTTATCTTTTGTGTGTATGTTTTATTTTTTATTAGAATTTTTTTTAAAAAAACCAATCCAAATTCCCACTCCCTCCACTCCTCCCATTCCCTCCCCATGCTCTCCCCCGCCCCATGTAATCCTCAGAGAGGGTGAGGCACATTGCTTTGTGGAAGGTCCAAAGCTCTCCCTACTACATCTAGGCTGATCAAAGTATATATCCAAAGAGAATAGGCTCCCAAAAAACCAGTACATGCAGTACAGATGAATCCCAGTGCCATTGCTGGTGGCCCCTCAGTCTGCCCCAACCATACAACTGTCAACCACATTCAGAGGGACTAGTTTGGTCCTATGCTTGTTCCTTCCCAGTCTGGCTGGAATTGCTGAGCTCCCCTTAGGTCATGTAAACTGTTTCAATGGATGAATCCTTCATGGTCTTGACCTCTTTGCTAATATTTTCATTCCTTCTAACTCTTCAACTGGACCTTGGGGGCTCAGTCCAGTGCTCTGATGGGGGAATGCCTCTGTTTCCGTCTGTTGTTGGATGAAGGTTCTATGGTGATATTGAAGATAATCATCAGTCTGAATACAGGGCAGATCAGGTCAGACACCCTCTCCTCTATAGTTTTGGGTCGTATCTGAGGTCATCCTTGTACCACACCAAACTTTAAGTAAATATTGTCAAAGAGCTTCAACATATAGCTCATTCCAGCCTTGTACATTAAACATATCCCTCAATCCTTGGAAAGGCCAGTATTACAAGAGTGTGAATGGATGCTGTAATTGAGATATAAACAAAAATTCTTTCCAGATTTAGGGCTGGAGGAATCTCAGAAGACCCTTTGTCCCAAGTAAATTTGGGCAAATGTAGATCAAGAAGTTTTCTTATTAGATTAAGGGAACAAACATTTAAGGATAATACTTGAGATATTTTATATATTTCAAGAGCATTGAAGGTTTATGTAGTGTGAGTTCAGGCTCAAGCTTAGCTTTTAAAAATATTGCTCTTGGGTAAACTGGTGGAGGGGGAAATGGGAGGATGGGAAGATGAGGGAGTGGGTTGGGGGCAATTGGGTATAGGAGGCAGATTTGGGGCTAGAGGAAGGCTAGGAAGAAAGCTGGTGCCAGGGAAACTCCCAGGAATCTACAAAGATGACCCCAGCAAAGACACTTAGCAATAATGGGGAGAGTACCTGAACTGGCCATCTGCTATAATCAGATTGGTGACTACCCTAATTGTCATCACAGAGCCTTCATCCTGTGACTGATGGAAGCAGATGCATAGACACAGCCCAGCACGAGCTCTGGGCGTCTGCCTGAAGAAAGGGTGGAGAGATTGTACTAGCCAAGGGAGGGCCAAGGTCATAACGGAAGAACCCACAGAGACAGCTGACCTGAGCTCCTTGGAGCACATGGGCTCTGGACCAACAGTTATGGTGCCTCCATGCGACCGATCTAGCACTTCTGCATGTGTGTGACAGTTGTATAGTTTGTTCTGCTTGTAAGGCTCCTAGGAGTGAGATCCGGATCTGTTCCTGGTGCTTAGCTCCCTTTTGGGAACCTATTCCCCATGCTGGATTATACTCTCCAGCCTTTAGAAAGGGCACGGAGCATGGTCCTACCTCAACTTGATGTGCCATGCTGTGTTCATGCCCACAGGTGGTCTGCCACTTTTTGAACAGAGATGGAGGAGGAATGGGTAGATGGAGAGTCGGGGGAGATGGGAGTGAAGAGGAAGGAACAGAAAAAGACGAGAGGGGAAAACTGAAAACTATGGTCGGCATGTAAAATAAAGGAAAAAATACTAATACCAAAAAAAAAAAAATCAGGTTGTGGTAGTTTATTGTGATGCAAGCCTGTAATTTGAAAGTGGAAACACGAAGACCAGGGCTTATAGGCCACCCTTGGCTACATAACAAACCGGAGGCCAACCTGAGATATACAGAAGTCTTTTGAAGAAACAATGCCAAAATGAGTGAGTGAATGAAGAAATAATATTTTCAAATTAAAACTATCTTTTATTTCCAGTTAAAAATTTTATGAATATACTTAAAGAAAACAGCTGGTTCCAATTAACATGAGTCATTTTATAAACAAAACCAAATAATAACCACCCTATTTTTGTCACTATTAATTTATATGCTAAGTCCCAATGTTTTGTCCAGAAATTCATGGGGATGGAATATTGAGCTATGACCAGCCAACTTACCAATGACCAGAACTCGAAACAGCTCTTCAAACGCCTATAGTTCCTCGGCCATGGATTGCCTTCTACAACCACGCTGAGTTATTTTATTTGTATGTTGATTTTTGTTTCCTGTCCTTTTTGTTATTTATTTTTTTGATTTTGGTTTTCTGAGAAAGAGTTTCTCTTTGTAACATTCCTGACTGCCTTGGAACTCTCTTTGTAGACCAGGATGTCCTCAAACTCAGAGAGATCTGCCTGCCTCTTCCTTCTGAGTGCTGAAATTAAAGGCATGCGCCACTGCCATCTGGCCTGGCTGAGATTGTTAACTTTCTTGCTCTTGTACAGATAGCTCTACTGGAGGTAGTCACAGCTACTGTGAATTAATGCATATATGTCACAGCATCTACCCATCTTACTCTTGCTTAAATCTTGTTGAACTTTAAAGTGAGAACAGATAGAAGGTTTGTACTTTACAAACTACATATTCATAATACACATATATGCATATTTTTTCTTATTTCTGTGTATGTGTGTGAACCTACTTGAGGTTATATGCATCATGTGATTACAGGTACTGGGGGAGGTTAGAGGGCTTAAAGTCCCGTAAACTGGGGTTACATGCCGCTGTGAGGTACTTGATGTGGGCGCTGTGAATGAACCTGGGTCATCTGTGAAAACAGCAAGTGCTCTCAGGCTGTGAGACCTCACTATAGCACTCATTTATCCCATTTTTAAGATCCCAAAGAGAGAGATCTATTTCATCATTGTGTCTGTCCCACAGGCAGTCTGTGATGACACTGGAAAAAAGCCACATCTGGAGAAGATCACTGACAAATCAGCCATAGGAACAGAAGACAGATGCTACTAAATAACTTATTCATGTGTAAGCATATCTGTGTCTTTCCATCCCAGTGAACTGAATTGTGTAAAAGAATTCAGTGGAAGTTCTTGCTTGTTGGAATGTATTTCATTTCAGAGGATCACAAATGGAAGCCGAGAACTTAGAATAAGTTCTAAGCTTTTATTTTCTTTGTCTTTTTATTTATTAATATATCGGATTATGTTTGTACATATATGTAGGTATATATGTGTTACATTGTGTGGAAAGACATGAAGACATTTTTCCTCACCCAAAGAGAGTATAAGTGACAGACCAATGAAACATTTCCATCATGTTGATCTTAGTGAACCAATATGGTTACTGAGCATATTAAGAAGAGCAAAACAAAGGTGTTTTAGGGCTCTGAAGGACCCAAGAACAATCACATCACCGGAAAATCCCAGTCAAGCTTATCTGGTGGTCAGGCAAAGCTATATCACAGAATCCCGAGTTCAGTTAACCTTTATCTCCAGTATATGCCAATATCCTTCAAGCTAACCAAGACAACATGCACCTACCTGGAAGATAGGAAGGACTAAGGTTAGGATACCAGAAAAGGGTGTGCTTCTAAATCCTACTACAAGGTTTTAACAACACCTGGACACTACCATGGATCTAGGGTACCTCTGGATTTGTTTATTGTTATAACAATGAGGTCAAGATTATCTGTATTGCATGATGGTGATGGAATGACTTGTTCTATGCCTAGATAGAAATGATACTACTCTACAACACTCTTATTAAATATTTCACATTCACAGTTGTAGTTAACAGCTGTAATAACTTCAGCTTTACTTCTGGAAATAGAACACTATATTCTATCAAAATCCCATGTAAGTATCTCATTGCTCTATTGACATGGATAGATTTTAGAAATGCTTAATCTTATCTTTAGTAACACATTTTATCAAGTTTGTTTGATTTAGACTCAACTTTTATTCCCCTGAAAAAAAGTCTACAGACTAATTGAATTTAGTTTCCAAGAAAAACACAGCTTTAATTTCAAAGGGAATAAGAGTTTATTTATTCTGAGTCAAATATGAGTGACCATAACCTGGGAATATGGAATTCAAGTTTCCCCAAATAACATGTCCCAATGTAGAAATGGTTACAAAAACATTTTGTAGTAACAGAGCACAAGAAAGCCATTAATCAAGGCACCTACAAAATACATTGGTAGAAACATCAGACCAATGTGTTACAGCAAAGCTGGGAATCCCTGCTCTAAGTCTGAGTTGCTAGGTTTGGGTTGATTGAAGCTAGTGATAGGTTTGACATGGAGCTGGGCAATGAATGATTTTTAAAGAAATATAGAACAACTCCTGAAAATGTGGCTCTGGGTCTGAAACATCATACCTTTCCACAACTAATTAAATCTTAGTCAGTATTCAGAATTGTGAAAATGCCTGTACAGCTGTGGTTATAGTCTATGACCTTCAGTTTGTGTAAGTGTGTATGTGTAGATTAGCATCTGGAAGATCTGTGCTTTCTGGTCCTGAACCCCAATCAAGACATCCTTAATTTCCTTTTATCATTACTGATTTTTAACAACATACCAATAGCTGAATTATTTCATGTGCATGCTGAGATACTCTCTCAAGTTTTTCAGGATCCTTAAGCAAGAATTTCTTAGCAAATGAAAACTGTGGCTCCCATTAGGGCTTATGTTGCAGCTAAATTTACCTTTTCTCGACATTTACCTTCAGTGATTTTCCTACATATGTTGTTGGATGATATCTCTGAAAGACACTGACCAGCAACCTCCTAGTGACCTCTTGGGAACAAGGCCCTTTTTCCTTAAAGTGACCTACTCAAAGTGAGAACATAGAGTTTTTTTTGTTTGTTTGTTTTTTGTGTTTTTGTTTTTGTTTTTTGCCCAGGGGAGTTATAGTCATGCCTTTTGACTTCATTATACCAGAGAACTTGGGAATCCCTTAGAATTGTTGATTTCTATATATTGGCATCGCTACTGGTTTGTAACTGCATTTTCAATAATTACTAGCTAGTGACTAGCAAGCTCATATTTCATCAAAATACTTAGGATAAAGTGCATAATAGTAAACAAATTACTCACTCTCAAAGGTTCTGTCCCACTTTCTCTTAATAACTCTACATTCTCTTTGATTGATGCTTATGGACGTTTCCTGATTATTGGGCATGAGACAACGAACTTAAGAGCCACTGGTTCAAGGTGGCTTTGGTAGCCCTTGAGTTTTGAGAAGTCTAGCTACTCTGCCTTGAGTAATCCCACCCACTAAGGGTCAAGAAAGGCCCCAATACACTCAAAAAACACATATCACTCTATTTTGATATTTGATAATTTTGATGGGGTCTTCATATACATATTAAAAGTGTCAGATTAAAATATATTTTAGAAAACTGAGCCAAACATTTCTTGCATTCTCTCATATACAGGGCCTTAATTTAAGAGTGCGTGTGTGTATGTAGGTATTTGTGTGATGAAAACCAAACAGGACCAGTTGGTGGGAGAAAGAAGACTAATGGAAGAGGAAGGGGGCAAGGATAACTGGGCTGTCCTTATGAGATAAGTACACTGGTGTACATATGTGAAAATGATGTTATAACACCCACTTTTATGCAAATATTCTAGTAAGAAAAATAAGATATATTTTTAATGACTGTGTCATCACTTTCAGTTGCAAAGGGACCAGAAGAAGAATGATTTAGACAAACCTTGACATCTTAACGTTGCTTTGTCATTTGGAGTTTCAAATTAAGGACCCCCAAGCCAGTTGTTTAAAAAATATGAGTTACATGTAATAATGTAAGTGTTTTCTAGATGAAGGATTAGTTTATATGGGTTCACGTAGGTGGACTTCCATACCACTGCAGATTAAAAAAAAAAAGCATTATGCTTGATACTGGCGATCACTGTAGAATCCTTGTAACAAGAAGAATTCTCTATAGATTAGTGATTTTCAAACTTCCTAATGATGCAGTTCTTTAATATGGTTCCTCAGGTGGTGAGGTCCAAGCATAAAATTAGTTTCTTTGCTACTTCATAACTGCAATTTTGCTACTCTTATGAATCATAATGTAAATATCCTTTGAGAGAGGGGTTTACCAAAGAGTTCAGGACCCACAGGTTGAGAATCACTTCTCTAGACTGTCCAAGAGGCAGAATGTGGCATGCTCAGGGCATTTATTATTATTCATTATATACCTGGAATATGAAAATAGAAGACATATGTTATCCAAAATTTTGATGAGGCCTGCTACTTGTGTATAAGGGGGACCATAGAGCCCAGGCCTTCCAAGGGAATAGCAAGAATGGTGATTGAGAATGGATAAGTGACTGAATGTCACTCCATTAGGAAACCATCACCAAAGTTCTGTCTGAAGTGGTTGACTATATCCCTGATGACCTTGGAGATCAGTGGTCTAGTATATTATGTGAGACCAGTCTATAGGGGAGAGAGCTAGTGTAGGAGTCATAATCCCATATTCCTGTCTGCAGGCTGTTCCCTCTCATTCCTCCTACCTTAGATCCGCAGTGGTGGATTAAAGTTGTATTCATACCTGGGGGAAGACATTCATTTGTGGAAACAATGTTTATGTATGTGTACTCTGAAGCAACAGAATTGTTTTGCACTCCATGTCCCTTTAATATATATGTACACATATATCCGTGTATATCTATGTCTCTCTCAAGGGTTGTGTACATGTTAGAAAACACTTTAACCATGTGCTAAACCTTATACCTACTTTGTTGCCTATTTTGTAAATTAAGTATGCAATAGTAACTGAAACATAAAGCAAACAGTTTAATTCTGTTGATTTTAACATTAATTTTATGTGAGCTACTCCACATTCACCTAATGTGAAAGCCATCATTATTTATTGCTCTGTGTACAGCCACAACTTTAATGTTTTAGATTTATTTACTTTATTTTTGTGTGTATGAATTTTTTGCACGCATATATATACTTTCAACATGTGCAAGCCTCAAAATTCACAAGAGTTTGCTGGAATTCCTGGAACAGAGTTCCAAACGATTGTAAACTGCCATGTTGGTGCTGGGGATCAAACCCAGGTACTCTGGAAGAGTAATGAGTACTCTTAACCGCTGAACCATTTCTCCAGCTCCATGACAGCAACATTTTCTAAATTTCCAGAGAATTATTATCAATGACTCTCTGTCTTTCTTCTCTTTTCTTCTTTTCACCTCTTATTTTTCTCCTTTGTCCCTTTTCATCTTTCTGTTTTTTTTTCTCATGTTTGAAGTTTACACATTTGTTTGTAGTTTTCTGCAAACAGTTGTCTGAAAGGTAGACCAAAATTTTTGGTAAAATTGTAAGTCTTATACAAAAGCTATAGCTCCTTTGCAATGAATGGGGTTTTGCTGGTTTCTTTTTTGTGCATCTCCATGTTGCCAGATGCACAGGACATCTTCCTGTTGGATATGAAAGCAGAGAAGAAAAAAACAACAAATAATATTTGCACAGGTTTCTTTTCATTTTCTCAAGGCATTTCTTTTGGTATAAAGGTAAAGAAAACCAAACAAAATCCAGCAGCTTATCATTAGTTCCACAGCTCCAAGCTTGGGCCCTTTCTTGAGTTTACTGGGATAATTCTTCATGATATTCAACAATTGCATTATTTAGACCTAGAAAAAGTGTATGTTGATTTTCTGTGTCATGTGAAAAAAACCATAACTTTCCTAACCTTATAAAATGTACATGTTTTAGTTTCTTTTTTATTTCTGTGACAACATCATGACCAAGGCAGCTTATAAAAGACAAAGTTTATTGGAGTTTACAGTTTTAGAATGTGGCAGCAAGAGGGGGGGGGAGGAAGAGAGAAAGGGAGGAAGAGAGGAGAGAGGAGAGAGAGAGAGAGAGAGAGAGAGAGAGAGAGAGAGAGAGAGAGAGAGAGAATTAACTAGGACTATCACAGGCTTTTGAAAGTTCAAAGTCTATTCCAGTTACACACCTTCTCTAAAAAGGGCCACACCTAACAAATCCTTCCTAGATTGTTCCACCAACCAGGGACAGTGCATCCAAATATAAGAGCCCTTCTCATTCAAATTATTCCCTTACTCTATGCCCCAATTGTCAATGGTGTGATCTATATGAGTTCTCTGAGCAGGTTGCACAGAGTCAGAATCAATATATCTTTTGACCATGCTCTATTTTCATCTGGAAAGTCAGCTGGAGATAAATGCCCTCCAAGATCAATCAGTCACTGGCAGAATTCATGTCCTTGTTGCTGAATATCAGTGAGCCCATTCTATCCTCTGCCTGCCTCCTGGGGATTATTCTCAAACTTCTCAGCTCCCAGCCATGGAATGTTCCCTATAGGCAGTTCAATAACAGCAGCTTGCTGCTTCAGGCTGATAGACGAGAAAAAGCAACTCAGCTAGAAAGATCAAGTATATATAATACACATAATCATGGGAGTGACATCCTATCATCTTTGATATATTCTTCTGGTTAAAAGAAAGTCACAGGTTGTAGCCACAATCAAAAGGAGATTATACAACTACAGGAATCCAGGAGATGGGGAAGACGTCACCAGGTGGCCTTCCTGTTACCTGAAATCAAAAGGGTAAGGTTTAGCATGCAGAGTCTTCTGTCCTGCCAAAGAGGCAATCAACATGGTTTCATCCATCACGACTCAGCTGATCTTCCCATCCATTTTACAGAGATCCCCAGGGTAAGAGATATGGTGCTATAAAATAAAGATGATATTGGAGGGCAACCTGTTAGGTGACTGCTGAGTGATGGAGCTCCCGTTCTCCTTGCTATTATTCGTGGTATGAGCTCCTGCCTTCTAATCTCAGCCATGGTTCACAGTCTATTAATGGTGACAGGCCTAATTCTTCTTTAACTTCTTCCTCAACTTTCAAAATAGAGCTGATGATATGCATCAATCTTAGCAGGGCTCAACATGCAAAGAAATCATCCTGATTCCAGGTAGAAAGACTTTGCGGTAAGAATTTAGCAGTACAAAACATAAATCTTTAAAGACCTGGCATAAAACAGGGCTGAAAAGGAGATGGGAGCTCTGATTGAATTTAGAGAAGTGAAGGCTGAGAGTGATTTAATTGTAATCTGTAAACACAGGAGAATCTTTGTTAAAAAAATCTCTTTGTGTAGTCAGTAAAACCTGGATTCAATTAAATACAGAAAATAGGAGATTTTATTTAGCTAACATATTTGTCTTAAAATATGGAAAGATTCTATAGTATTTTCCATACGAGCTTCTTTAAAACTGAATTCAGCATAGCCATTTGGATGGAGAAGGGCCTGGTCATTTTCCACATACCATTTTAAGAATATACCATCTATGTATATAAATTGTCTTCTAACATTAAAGTAAAGGAATTAAAAGTGTTTAGCTTACTAGTGAGGAAAAGCTTAATATTTTTTGAATTTGGTACATGCCAGCCATTCAGTTCAAAAAGTGAAATCAACACTTAATGGGAAAGGTAGCTGGTCACTGAAGGTTCTGAAGTCAGGGTTCTGTTTAAAGATTAGGTCTGCATCTCATTGTTTTCTGCTAGATATACTGAAGCTGTGACCATACTCACACATAAGATGACAGGCTATATTGCACTGATAGGCTTATGTCAATTTGTAAGTAAAACCAATAAACACAAGCAGAAGTAAAGAAAATATTTTAAAATAGAAGGAATAAAAGAGATGAAAAGAGGGGGAGGCCAAGCAATAAACCTATCTCAGTGGATTGATCAGAAAAGAAAATAGGACTTGATGCCACACAAGGCTTAAAACTGTAGGTTTCTCGTGAAATGTCATCTAGTCCAAGATCAGAAGCAAATATGAAATCTGGTTTAATGCTCTTCACAGAGCCCCAGCCAACACCTTCTGAAATATTTCCATTGACTTAGCTCCCAACTTTCCCTTGGGTTCCTTGTGCCACTGTTGAATACTGAGGAAGTTCTTCCTTAGCTCCACCCTCCTTCTTTTCACAAGTCCAGTTTCTATTCTTTAGGGCACTGCCTGGTCACTATACACATTACTCTAAAATGCACAACTTCTCTCATATAGGAACATACCATAGGGTTTTCCCTTGTTTTCCTCATCAGCAAGTTTAGTAAATTCTTTCAGATGTAAAAATCAGGATATAGTTCTTCCAAAAGCTGCTACACACCCAAGGTCAACTCACCAGAGGAGAGGAACTTAAGAGGCCAAAGTTCTTAGGTACATGTGTAAGGAATGTTGGCTTGCCTATGAATTTAACTTCAAAACCAGTAGCTTAATCAGTTCATCACAAAGACACAGGCTGGCTCATAAAACAACAGATGAGTGAGCACACAATAAAATCTAAGCTGCAGAGCCCATTAAACAGGAAAGATATATTATAGAGGGGAAGTTGCTTAGGTAAGAACTTCCTACCCAGGGCCAGCCCATGATGATTAATGCATGCATATGTGAACTTTATGAAAAAGATAAAGAACTGATTGTGTTCTTAAATGATGCTGGTTTGGACTTGTTTGGCTGACTCTTTTCCCCAGAGAATCTATTGACCACAGTCTGTTAGTTTAAACAAATGAACTATTAATGTTGGCCACTCTACAGACCAAGTTGTAGAAAACAGAAACATTTATCAAGAGATAGCATAGAAGAATAAGAAGTGCTCTTCCATCTGGGAAAAGGATGAAGGTCTGTAGTTAGTAAAGTACAGGAGGCTACTACCACTTCTGGCTAAGGCCCAGGCAGGGCCTTTTGCAAGCTCTCATACTTACATCTTTGCCCAATTTTTTTCTACCTAAATTATTCTAATCATACTATGATATCTTTCTCTTTAAGTTTCTCAGAGATAAATTTCTCTTCCAGTCTTAATTTTTTAATACTGTAAACTCTGGTAAACATATCAACTTCTTGATGATTATTGAATCAGATAATATTGACAAAATAATTAGGAAATGTGTAAGTGAAAAAAAGCAACCAGAAAGCCATATTTGACAATGACTATTGGATAATGGAGCCACATTCATAACATTTAGCAATAGACAATAAGCTGACATTAGTCATTGTGGTTATTACTCTAATAACTGAAGAGAAATATATGTAAATCACTGCGTATAAATTTATAAGAAGAGAAAATATGCTACATATGTTCACACACACATAAACACACATACATAGAAAGAGAAAAAGAAAGAGACAGAGAGACAGAGAGAGAGAGAGAGAGAGAGAGAGAGAGAGAGAGAGAGAGAGAGAGAACTTTAAGCTTTCCTTAAAGTTAAGCATAAAATACAGACACCACATTTAGGGAGAAGGCTAGGAATCCTCTTCTAAATTTGATTCCACTCATCTAATAACTGCGGGGATAATCAAAATCAACTCATTGAGTTCACATCATAAATGGGACAAGAAGGGCCATGAAAAACAATAGGGAAAGGAAAACTCAGAAGGAACTGGAAGCGTTTCTTCATAAGTGGAGGGATTTTTACCACAGATGAGCAAAATACGAACGATACATAGGAACTCTCTCAGAAAACATTCTGGGGTTTATATCCTTCACGTATGCATGCTTTCCCTGAGTGTCATTGCCAACTGCCTCAATGCCAGCCACAAGTCTTGAGGTGGCCAGCTCATCCGGTGTATTCCTCCACTGCAGCTGGCAATAGAAAAAGGTGCACTAAGGCCTGTGTTAAAGAAGGTTCTTTTGAAGCTTGCTTCAGGTTTGTTGTGATTTTACCTTACTATATGTAGAGACACTGGAGACAGTTTTGAGTATTTTTCAGAGAAGAAAGTACTATTGTGCCCCTGGGAATCACATGTTTAGAAAAGTGAAGAGACACTGGACCATGGGGAAAGTAAAAGAGACATGGAGAAGAAACAAGCAAAATGGCTTCATTTTCAAGATCGAGTGTATCCCCCTAATCAAAAAGTAAGTCTATCTAAGTTGTACCATGATGTTCTCCTTGAAGCTATAGGAACATCTTACTGTAACCTGGGATAATTTTTTTAAGCCTGGGATATTTTTAGAAGAATTTAGAGAAGCATTCCTCCTTGGGCTATCTCTTAAAAAAATACCTCATCCATTTATAACATTTTTCTCTATTCCTGTCTTATGGATCACACGATTTCATGCACTGACATAAAATATTAAGACTAAAACAAATGAAAGAGTGATGTTAGAGTAGCGGGAACTCTTACTTTTCCTTTTATTTTTGTTTTTAATTATGGAATCTTGGCCTTTAGCTTAGGCGTGTTCCCACATAGCCCTTACAACTTAAATTGACAAAAGAAAGGAATTTGCTATGTGATAGAATTAACCAAATTCTGGCATCTCAGAATACAGTGAAGGACAATAATGAAATAGGTGATAAAATTAACAGGCTCCATATTAAAATAAACAGTCTAAAGGTTTATAAGTGTGTCCTAGAAGAAAATCTTCTTTCCAGCAGTCACAGAGTTCAAGTTAGAGTAAATCAACCCAAATCCTTCATTATGAGGTCAGCTGAATTACAGCAAAATTTCAAGGACCAGACTCAGAGGGTGCCAGTAGTTAAAGTCAGGGCATTAATTGGTAAAGAATGGTGTCCTGTAACGTGGGATGGGGATATGTAGGAAGACTATCAAAGCTGACAACTTTGAACCTTCAGATTCTCAAGGGTTTATCTCACCTGAGGAAATAGTTCCTCCATCCTCAGAAGATGTATTCACTTTTCTACCCCTTGAAATATTGTCTTTTCCATGTTTGACTGAGGAAATTAATCCTTGATTGTTTTCTTAAGGAAATGCCAGGCGACACAATACTGATTTTCCTCAGGACCCACCAATAGTTGCCTGTGGTCCTATAATAGGACTTAAGGCTAAGCAGGCTCCTAAAGAGGAAATCAAAAGTTACACTATGAGGAGGTGTGCTACACTGCTAAAGACCTTCATGAGTTTGCTACTTCATTCAAGAAGAAATATAGGGATAAATATGGAAATAGATTGTAAGGGTGTGGGCTATAAAACTGGTGCTTTGTTGACACGCATGGGAGGCCTGCCTCTTTCTGAATACAGATGAAGGAGTTGTGAGTGGGGAGTGAGAGGAGAGAAGGGAGACAGGGGAGGGGGAAGAGAGAAGGGAAGGGAAATGATATTGAGATGTAAAATATTGAAAAAGTTTAATTAATTAAAAAAATCCCTCAATCAACACTAAGCTAAGGGTTATTAGGCATCTCCAAATCCTTTTTAGTGGGTCATCTTTGGACAATGCTTCAGCCAATCATTCAAACAATATTCTGATACCTCTTTTAATTGTGCCAGATTCTATATTACACTTAGAATCTTCATGTAAGTGGCCTATATCATTAAATTCAGTCTTCTTTTTCTTCTTAAATTTCTCATTATTATTTCGTCCCTCCTTTTCTCTTGAAACCAAGATAGAGACCCACACCACCCATACACACTTGTTCTGCTCATCTATTAGTTAAAGCAACTTTAGGATTGAGAGATACTTTCTTAGTCTACAGCATATGGAATTTATGCTTTTTTTCCTTCCAGTTCCTAGAAACACACAACAATTATTATTTTTTAATGTGTGCACCTAAATTATTGTATATAAAAGAAGGACTAGTGATATGGTGCAAATCTGAAACATCCTCCACAGGCTTGTGTGTTTTCTTCCAGGTGACATATATTGAATGCTAAGAGATAGGCCCGGCTGATAGACATAGGTCACTAAGAGTGGAACTTTAAAGGATAAACTGCACTCTGCTCAAAGACTGTCTGTTTCCTGGTACAGGAAAATCCAGTTAGCCTGGGCTAGACACAGTCTTGCCTCAGGTGCAGTCATTCCTGCTGAATATCTGTGTAAGACATTAAGACGGACTGAACTGCCATTAATGTTTTCCCAATAATAATGGAAGAAGATATCTCTGAAAGCATGAGCTGAGATAAACCTTTATTCCCTTATATGCTCTCTATCAGGAAGTTTGCTCACAGTAATTGAAACAGGGAGATAAAAGAACGAAAACACCACAGATATCGCAAGGCATACAAAAAATTGAAGCAAAGATGCTCACATTTTTCAGCTGGGCCATATATCCATGAGTATAACTCTGAGGCTTAATGTTCTTCCAAAGCTTTCTCGGAACCAACTTGTGCTGTGATATAATGGTTTTACCCTGTAAAAATTTGTTTCTTATACTTGTTTAATAAAATGTTGATTGGCCAGTAGCCAGGCAGGAAATGTATGAAGGGTGACGAGGCAGGAAGTAGAGGCAAAGCAATGAGAACAGGAGAATTCTGGGAAGAGGAAAGACTCAGTCTGCAGTTGTCATCCAGACACAGAGGAAGCAAGATGAGACTGCCTCGACGAAAAAGGTACCAAGCCACGTGGCTAACACAGACAAGAATTATGGGCTAATATAAGTTATAAGAGTTAAAAAGAAGCTTGAGCTTATAGGCCAAACATTTATAATTAATGAAGGCCTCTGTGTGTTTATTTGGGACTAAACAGATGTGGGACCAGGTGGGACAGAAACCCCAGTAAACAAACTTGTAACGATGGTCTGTGCATCTGTCACACATCCGAGATCTAACCTTTCTCTCTGATCCTCCACAAGCCTTCAAATTTCAGTGGCCACTATTTCCTTTCTAGGATGGAAGAACACTGGGGGAATCTTTGCCACCCCTGTTGCTACTTTCCGAGATTTCTTCAGTTTCTCCAGTGGCTTATAGGGAGTTCAGCATTCTTTGACACCATAAGCAGTACCAATCACCTGTTTATACACACACACACACACACACACACACACACACACACAAAACAAAACAAACAAACAAAAAACAATTTAATCCTGGGAAAAATCTCACACTCTCTGAGGATTCAAAGAACTTGGAGACATTTTAAAATCCTCTCCAAATTAAGCATTTGTTGTTACATCACCTCTCCTTTGCTACATGATTTTCCTGAGTCTTATTTTATAAGAAATTTGTTCCTTAGACTCATACCTTTCTTCCCAATCAATACATTCTACTCCCCAGAGGTCCCCAAATTATTCTCTTCAAATGCTTTTTTTTTTAAATTTACCCTTGGAAACAACACAAGCAAACGGAGTTTGACTTCCAGCTGTCAAATCAAGTGTTAAGGCAGACTCTGTAGTGAGAGTCACTCGCTCTTGACTTATTCAATCTGGGTTACATGGCACAGTCCCAAGAACCCGTTCCTCTTACCAGGATAGAAAAGGAAAAAGAGATTTCTCCTTTACAAAAGTTGAACATTTTACTGCTTTTCATTTCACATGTTCCACTCCTATTTGGACCCGTGGTTAAATAATAAACCCTCATTTCTGTTGCTCAGCCAGGGTGGGAATTTGGAAATGGTGTATCTGAAATGAGCGGCCCTACTACTCCAGTTAAGGACTCCATTATGCTTCCTCCATAGCCCAAGTCTGGGAATCCTTCATCTGGAAATAGGAGTGATAAGGTTTCTCCCTGATTTTTGTTTCATTTTTAGTAATTAAAGATTTCTCATGAACAGGTTAATATTTAACATATTAGCCTTAAGTCACACTGTTGACTATAATATGTGTATCTGTGTTCACAAGATATTGTGGAATGTTAGACATCTTGTATATTATTGTAAATAAATTACATATTTTACATTAAACTAAGTAGCACTGGCAGTTAGAAAATAATAAACCCGATGCTATCCAGGAAGGATGTTTGTATATTTTGTCTGTTTCCTTTGTTTAAAATAAATTTCTCTATTTTTCTGGGCCTGATTTTGAGATAATGTATGGAGTCTTGCATACAGATGCAGACACCTGTAAATATTATTATTAACATGTAAGGTTTAGACATGTATTATTTTGTTGCTTTGAAGAATTCTTATTCTGCCAGCATAATTTCTAATGTGCCTGATGGCAGGTAAGCAACAAAGACAAATAATCAAACAAAGAAACTCTCTGTGTTTTGATCTTATAGTGATGTTTGCTCAGTAGTGGTAGTGATGATGCTGGACATTTTTAAAACTGCAAGTGCCTACCCAGGTTCCAAGACATTGCCCTGGTCTGTTTTGTGTGCTTTTCATGCTTTATTCTATTTTCTTCAAGCAAGATGGTAAAGCAAGGAAAGTATTCCTTATTTTCTATTCACAACTGTCCAAACCCTCAGACTGTATCAAAGCCCACTTTGAGCTCCACCCCCCACATTGTACTCCCCACTGGTGCCAATCTTCCCGCTAACTCCATTTTCCCTTTGTAAACGTTCGATGTGCTGACCTATTTAAAAATATAACTCAGGTGCCTGGTGAACCATGATGCCTGCCAGCTCTTCAGATAAAGAAGATCCACTTATTAATCTGCTCGGTCTCCATCTGCCTGCTCAATTGGGAATGACTGCTTGCTGTCCAGACTGATACAAGGGAAATCTGATTGAGAACCACATCTCTTTGTACATTTCCCCCACTGATACGGCACAACAGGCCTGTTGCAGGCAGGGAGTTAAGCCCTTGTGACATGATGTCAGGTGGCCTGCCATTGTACGTCAGAAATTAAAAAAGAAAATATTCTTTCAAACTGGAATTCCTTTTATGATTTTTATTTCTTTGAGCTTTGAGCAGATTGAGTATTGAGTTGCTTGACTAGAGCCCATAGATAATTTAATACCTGCAACATTCATCCCCAGGTGAATTTCAGCCACATTTGACTTGTTCAATGTGGTGTCTCAGTTCTAAGCATTTCATGGAAATCTTATAAATATCGATGGATGAAATCCCACAGAAATACTGTTCTTTCTGTGATTTAGAAATGTTCCAGATGGCAAGTCCAAGTCCCTGTCCAAATCCCTCCTCTTTGTCTAGCTTTTTCAAGGCAAATGCCAATCTGGGATTTATTTGACCCCTTTCCTGTTAGAGTACTCCATCCCCACAACTTAAAAACATAGCAACATGATTTGTTCTTGTAAACTCGGCCAGAATGAAAAGTAAGTGGACTCAAACTGCATAATTGGAAACTATTTATTATTAATATGTTATTTATTGGAAAGCATAAAAGGCTCCAGTTAGACATTTTGGGTAGATAACGTCAACTCTAGAAAAAGTGGACAGAGTATGCACATATATATGCACAACCATGACCATGTTCAAGGTTGGATGTCTTTCTTAATTTAAAATAAAGACAGAAAAGAGATGTATCAATTGAAATGAAGGAGGGAGCACTGTGACTGCTCAGAGATAAGGAATAAAACAATATTAGTTTTGCAATTCTATTCTTCTAAACTGTAGTCAAGGTTACCTAATGTAAGTACAAGTGCGAAAATAACCACACAAGAGTGAAATATGTAAGTCATTTCTTTATAATTAAACAAACAGTAAAATTGTAAGTACTACTGGAAAAAACCAAACCTCATGTTTTCAGATAAAATAACCCTGAACAATTAATGAACTCACTGGCCCCTAATGTTAGTTCATTATGAAAGTGTATGTGCTCCAGAATGTGTGTGTCTGAGGGAATGTGAGCACAAAAGGCATTTGACACACTGGAAAGATGAATTTCAGCTCAAGAAGTGAGTACCAGTCAACAATTTAAGGGATAAACTAGAAATCGATGTACTTTGATATGAATAATGAATGTTTTTAATAACATTTCCTTAAGATAAGGGACACCCATTTACCCTGATATTTAAGGTTCAACCCCAAGAGGAAAATAAATCCAAAAGGACCAATAAAAGAAACCAGTTTGGCTTAAACGTCACTCTCTTAGCTGCATGTTGACAAGGCTACTGAGTGTTTCCTTCCTTTGTGACCATTTTCCAAAAACATGGAGAAGACAGTTTACTAAATGCAAATGAGCTATGTTAAACTGGATACTCATGCATTCCAGGTTATTATTCCCTGGATAATTCAAGCTAAGATAGCACAAGGCTAAATGAAAATTACTACCAACCTCCCCTAAAAATCACACACTCAAAGTCCACCCAAAGCATGTAGCTGTGTATTTACTTTCTTCTGGGTCCTGAGTTAAAATAGAGTCCCTATTTACAATTCCTTCAACCTCTGACTAAAAAGTTAACTATAACAATAAGGGCAGTTCCACCTTCACACAGCTCAAGCTCCCTTAGTAAACTTACTATTCACCAATTAAAACTCATATGAAATACCCCTGGCAATATACATTTTAAAGTTAGGGGCATATGTTAAATCTAAACTAAGCCAACAAAACATTAGTTATTAAAGAGATCTAGAAGGAAAATTATATTACAAACATGTAAGGAATGAGATCACAGAAGCAAGCAAACAAGGTGGAAGAGAGAAAGGAGAAAATAATGGTTCTCCATTAACTTGTTGTTTGGTTCAAGGAAAATATTTGCAAGCAATGTTGCTTGTCTCTTAAACTGAATATTTTTCTCATACACATGATATCATCCTAACAGCATTTTCTTTTCCAAATTATATTCCTCTTATCAAAATCCTCCGATGAAGGCAATCAAGGTTGGAGGCAACAACATTGATAAAGAGGTCATTATAGCAACTCAAACAGAAGACACAAAACAATCTATTTCAAAGAGTAGAGACAATTTCTATCAGCATTTGCAATATGATTCATTATTCCACAATTCCTCTCCTCACTTCCTTTGTTGCTACCTTTTAACTGTTCTATTCTAGGAAACTTTGACCTTGCTGAGGAACACTAACACAACATATCTGCTCCATCGTGTGATTTAGCCTGCAGTCTGCAAGAAGTGCCTTGTCTCTATGGCAAAATACAACAAAAATGCATGAGCACACAGAGGAACTCTTTGCTTTATTCACCTTCTTTTTAAATATTTCATCAGTTTAATGATAATGGCATTCAAATATCATAATTACAGTCAAGTCTTTAAAAAGCATCAAATCCAAGGCCCAAAATGAGTAAGCAGCCCCTGCCCCTTTTCTCACCATTAGCTGTTAATGCCAAAATATAATCTTCATCTATTTTACCGACATAATATAAAACCAATGCAGATTCCAATTTTTCATGAAATTTTCATCTGCACTATTAGTTTCACTGATAGCAGACTGCAAAATGTTGTTAAGGAACAAGGCAGAAGATGCTGCAAAGCTCTCAGCATGTTAGAAAGCCATCAAATTTTATTCAGTTCATTTACTGCTACAGTTCAGCAACCTGATAGTAAGCATGTGCTATCTTTATTGTGTATTTATTTAAAGGTTGAATACTCCATTCCCTTGACTAGACATCTAACAAAGTTAATTTGGACTGTTAATATGCTTAGTTGTATTCTAATTTGGAGTTTATCATTTCCTTAAAAATATTTTGGTTCTGTGAAATAGGCCATAGTAAAACATTGCAAAGTAAGGCTTACTTTGGATAATGTCTTAATTGTGTTCGAATTAATTCACCAACCAAATGTTTGTCATCTCCCATGAGTCTGCAGAGAAATATGTCTTTTTTCCTCCTCCTTTATTTTCACTTGTGTCTATCAAAAACAAAATCTGAGGTTTGAGTGCAAGCAAATATAATATGAGAGACCGGGCTGGGTAGGATGCCTTCTGCCCGAGGGTCTAGTCAACTCTGACAGCACTTCAGAAGCCAGGTACATGTCTTATACGGGCCAGTATGAATGAGCTATTTGACACAAGTGTGTAAAACTATATTTTAGATTATCATGAGACAGAACGAGTTTCATGTCTTCTAATGAAAGTTTAGTCTTATAATGCTCATATCAGATCATGTTGTACTATATTGCATTAATTATATTATAGTACATTATATTAGATATCATTTAATCATGGGTAGGTTGTAGCAATATTATACAGTGGAAAGAAAAGATAGAGTGTACACATTTTCACAATGTTTGCAATTGATGTGAATATTGGAGTGTGCCTTTTCCATAGACTTCCTGGTTATGAAACTATGGTAGAAAGAGCAACATTGGTTATATGAGGCAAAACAGAACAAGGATTGTGGCCAGGCCACTGATCTTCTGGAATCTAGATTTTTTTTTCTCTCTTAGAAGTAAAGCATAAGCTTCCTGAGGCTTGGCAAATCCCCTGTCAACCAAGTCCTCAACATCTAAAATGTTCTTTTTTTCAGTCCCAATCAAAGGCTATGTGGAAGCTTCTGGTGCAAGAAGTAGACAGACTAGCAGCAAAAACTACAATAGAAGAGGACAATACAAAGGACCTACAATATTGACCGTAAGGTCCTATTGTGCCCAACTTTCTAGTAACTGTGGAACCAAATTTGTTCTGAGAAGGTTCACTCATCTATAATAAAGGCGGATAAGAGAACCTAAGCTAGTCATTGTGTTTTTTCCTGAAAGTCCAAAATATGGGGATGAGAAAAGCAAAGTGTACATTTTCAAAGGATCTGGAGAGAAACAAAGAGAGAGAGAGAGAGAGAAAGGGAGATTTAAATCACCCAAGATGTTCTCTGTTTATTTGTTCCAAAGATGTGCAGGGTTTTGCACATATAGTGTTAAGGAGTAAAGACTTGAAAGGAATATGAGGGATTCTTCAGGAAAATGGAGACATAAGAATGCATTAAAATGAGGGAAAGCATATGTCACAAAATAGCCAAATAATGACTACTTGTAGTTACTATCTTGTTAGCATTGATTGAGCATATTTGAGGGCTTGAAAGAATCAATGCATATAGTAAACAATCACCTCCGAACTGAAATGTCAGAGGTGCAATACAGAATAATAAACATAAAATCTAGACAGAACTAATGACCAAACAAGATAAATAAATTAAAACGGAGAAGGCAGAAAAGGTGAGTGGCTAACAACTGAGTTAGCTGCAATTCCACTTTATAATATAACAACAACAGCAAATATGAACCTATCCATCTGCACAGCTGTTCCTGTTTGGTGTCCATGGTGGCTGACAGCTGAGCACTGAGGGCCTTGCTTCAGCTTCTGCAATGGGGAATCTTGGCTGTGGATGCTTGATACAGTAGTAGCCAGGCATACATGCAATGGTCTGGAAACCATTTGCAGGCTTCACAATTTCACAATCACTCACTCACCATTCTCGGGGCCAGAAAGATATATCCTCTGTTTGTTTTACCTGGTTTAGGTATTTTGGGCTGAAAATGCCTTCTTCCTAAACAAAATCACTTTCCAAAAGTTTTTTATAGGTCTGCTTTTTTTTTTTTTTGGACCCACTATCCCCCTCCTTTGGTTCTGTTTGTTTGCACGTTTATTTTTTATATTTATTTATTTACTTATATATAGTTTATTATTTTATTAATATATTATTATTATACTGGAAACTCAAAGTGGTCTCTCTTTCAATTTACCTTTATTTTGTGAGCCTTCTTGGTTTTTCTATTGGAATTGATTTGTGCATCTCTTTTTGCAGCCAAATGAGTCAGCAGAGATGGGATGTTGATGGATCTCATTGGACTTGGGTCAACATTGTTGTGAAAATAAAAGGAGCCAGTGCTGGCCTGCTGTAATGGTCCACTCCATCATCGTGAAAGCTGTGCTTCCAGGCTGCAGTCTCTGGGCATGACTTTATATCCTGAAAGGGTATTATTATGTAAATCCAGGATTTAGTCAGAGTCGCATCTCTACATTGTCTCTTTTCTCCCTGGGATCTCCTTTACTGCCTTTTGTATTTATATTACGGGTTTACTAGGGTCTTTTCCACTAATGATATAAAATAATAAAATGAAGAACATTCCTCCATTTTCAAATCTAACATATTAGACCCTGCTCCCTTTATTCTCTTATTTTCAAAATTGATCCGTTGAAGGTTTGACAAATTTGTATGAAATAGCAAAGTTTTCACCTGGAACTGTAAGTCATGGATAACAAAGGCTACCTAGACCCTCTCTCTTCAAAGGAATATTTGTCTTAAACAGGAACCCCTGTTTCCTAAGAAAATAGAGTTCATGTCTAATAGTAGGATTTTAAGACACAATTATAGTCAGAGTGGCTGATTATTTCTTTTAATCAGAGTTCCTTATCAGCACTATGAGGGAACATTTATCTTGACTGATATATTGTAAGAAATGCTTCCTGAAATAGAGAAACCTAGGAACTCACATTATGTGACTTTAGCAACATTGGCAAAATAAAAAATTAAATTATAAAATTTAGATAGTAGATCTATTTTAACTTCTTTACTTGGTATATCCCTAGGAAGTTTGTAAGCAAATGTGGTTTGGAAAACAATCAGATGTGGGCCTGAATTTGTCTCTAATTGCTGTAGACACCATTCTCTTGCTAACTTGTTCATTGGTACCCAGTGAATGCTGTCTATAAAATGGAGTTGATCTCATCAGAAATAATAGGGTAAAATTTCTCCCTGATTTTTATCTGAATTGATCAAGGACTTCATGTTGGGTTCATCTGTCTTTATATTAACATCCTTTTATTACACGTTGTAATGTGGTAGAATTACTACTCAACACTTACTTGGAAGTAGAAGAGCTGATCCTTAATGCAGTATGCTTGGCAACAGTGTGCCCTGTGCCAATTGGAAATGACAGTATAGGAACCTATAGGCCTCATCGCTTCATCTTATAAGACAGACTCCAGTGGTTGATGATCATTGTCCCTGGTTGAAAATAAGAACCTGGAGACACTGTTGAGGTCAGACATTACTTTTTACACTTTCATTCTTACTGGAAGGCTATTGATTGAATCTTGAATTAATATTTTTTTTCTGAGATTGATTAAACAGGTTGACAGAGTTTACTTACTCACAGGAAGATGTTCCAAATTTCCAGACGGTGCAAACAAAATGAATGTGTGCTTTGGGGCGATGAAGCTGCACAAATACCATGTAGTTTTGCTTATGTTATCGGCAAAGACACAGGCTCTTTTGTCCTGAATTATGTTTTCAAAGACATTTGTATAATTTGCTTTAGAAATTAGGGTATGTGTCTCACTCCAGAAAAAGCAGATTGCATATTGCCTAGAAGCTGCAGATAATGTTTTTCTCCAGGGCAAAGGGCACTCAGTGTTTGCTGTCTAGTACAATAAAGATAATGTCTCTGTCTGGAGCTCATGGTTGACTTGCTTAATGTCCTTTATAAAATATTTGGCTTCCTTAAGCTCAGGAAGCTGCTAAGTTGCAAGTCATGATGTGTGGCAGAGTCATATGCATTTCTCTGCTTTTCCTGTGAGGCTGTGACTTAGGGATCCTGCCTAAGACATACAGTTACTATTAGTGTCTCTGCTGCTGTGAAGAGATGATTCAACAAGACTTACTTTATTTTTAATTATGTGTATATATGTAAGTGGCTGCACATGAGGGCAGGTGCCTACGAAGCCTAGAAAAGGATTTGCTCTTTTGCAACTGGAGTTACAGGTGGTTTTGAGTCACCTGACATGACTACTGGTAAGTGAACTTGAGTCCTTTGAAAGGGAAATATAGGCAGACAGTGGGGGACACACGCCTTTTATCCTAGCACTGAGGAAGCAGAGGCAGGAGGAGCTCTGAGTTTGAGGCCAGCCTGGTCTACATGAGTTTCAGGACAGTCAGAGCTACACAGAGAAACCCTGTCTTGAAAAAAAGGAAAGACAAAGAAAAGCACAGTATGTATTTGTAGCAGCTGAGCCACATCCTCAGGCCTAAGTGTTTGGTCGGTAACTCAACAATGATGCTACTTTTTCCAGACTTCATGGAGTCACAACCTACAAATGTGTTTGCTTTTAACTAGGGTAAGATCAAAGCTCCTTCACAGTTCTTGATACCTCCTGCTGGAACAGTAAAGGATTCTCTTCCTCCACAAATCTCATCAAGGACTTACTGTTATTAGTATTCCTTTTCAGTCAAGGCTTTCAGACTTGCTCAGTCTAGATATGATCTGAGAGACCACCTCTCCCGGTACATCTATATAGTCTAAAGCCAGGTCTCATCTATCTAAAATAAATTGCTTAGTAACAATTTGAACAGGCGTTGGTTTGCAATATTCAATCCTTGTGTGCTTTTGCATATGTGCCATTGCTTATAATGAAAGTAGACACTAACTTTTACTTAATTTCAAATATCTAAGTGATAGGCAAGGCTTTAACAGATAAAATGAGGAAACAGACAAAAAAAGAACCTTGTCTCTCCTAAACACCAGAGGGTAGCAAGTTCCCTTATTGTATTGTTTCAGCTGACACACGCCTTGGATTGCAGATAGCAGTGATTTCAAATTATGGGAGAAAACATTTTTGACAGGACATGTTTTCCTCTTGGCTATCTACAATACAATATACACATGTTCTAAAGTATATTTTTGGGTTTTAAATGTGCCATGTGCATGGACAACAAGAATCAGCACTTACTGCATTCATCCAAAATATAAGATTAGTTATAATCATCTCTTGTATTCTTGGGGAAATCTTCCTTAGAGTGACAACGTTTTTCTTATGAGTCTCTACACTCTTTTCACTGAATGTCAATACCTTATTTTGTGTTTTTTTTTTCAGTTAGGCCTTGGAATCAGTTTTATTATGTACTGTGTAACAAACAGCCTCTATATCTCAAAAACTTCAGAGGAATGCTGTCCACGGAACATTCCCACTTTACAGTCTTGTACAGATGTTGCCAGATGTGTCTTCAGCTGAGGCATAAAATGACTGAGCCTTTCATCTTGAACATGAGACACTATCACTGCATCAGTCCTTAAATAAACTTTCCAGTTACCTCCTTGCCATCCACACCTGCAAATACCTGACCATGGTTACACCCAACTTCAGGGGAAAGGAGATGAGGCTGTCATACTTCAGCAAGAGGCAAAAGAACTTGGTAAGGAGCACAGTGATGACTGTGACATAAGCTTTAGGTTTGGGGTTCACGTTACTTCTCTTCAATGTGTTCGTTCTGCATTTTTAGGTCACCATTTTCATTAATAATAACAACATTTGTCTTTCACTCTAGTGCCACTAATGCAAGTTTTATGAGAAAATTTGAAAAATGGTAAAAAGTAAAATGCCAGGTTTTTAAAAAAATGCTATAGAGAAGACATAAAAAAAAACAATGGAAAGAGGTGATCTGGCAAGAAGAAAAAAAAAGAAACTGAGAAACAGGAGTAAAAATGAAGAAGGAACATCAGCAAAGAAGAAGATAGCTGAAAGAAAACACCCTGAGTGCAAAACACACATCTACATACCTCAGAACTCTCTGGGAAGAAGAGGGAAGAGACCTAAGGGTTATTATTTAAATCTTATGAGGTTGTGTCCTGCTGACTGGAAGAAAAAATATATACATAACAAAGTACCAATGGAACAAATCTCGGGAATCTCAAAGCCACTGATGAACACACACACACACACACACACACACACACACACACGCACGCACGCACGCACGCACGCAGTACACAGTTTTCTCCTTTTCCCTAGGGCTGACTTTTCCCTAGAAGAGAAAAAATAAGTAAGAACCAAACTGAGATCCAAATTTCCCCCAAATCAACAGGAAAAGGGGGGAAAAGGAAGAAAGAAAGAAAAAGAAACAGAACATTGCTGGTCCGAAACCTTAAATGTAAGGAGATCAAAATGATACTTCAAAATACTGGGAATTTTCTTGACAATCTCTGTAGGCTGTAAAGGTCTCTTCCATATTTTCATCATCAGAGGTTGATGGTTTTCTACCTGTGTGGTTGGGAAAGTGCTGTGAATAAGGGTTACACAGACATGCGCACAGGTACAAGTTAAATTCCTCCTGAAAGGTGTCCTCCACTATGGAAATACAGTGAAACACATAAATCCTCTCTCTGTCTCTCTTCGTTTCTGTCTCTCTCTCTCTGTTTCTCTCTCTCTCTCCCTCTCTCTTTCACACACACACAGGGACAGATAGACAGAGATAATCAAAGAACAAGAATAATTAGGTTGTGCTTGATATTAATCTGTAAAAGCCATCTTTTTGAAAGTGACAGAGTTATGCTTGTTTTTCATTTCTTTATGACCAGCTATTGGCAATTGCGACTCAGGCAACCCTACTCTTACCTCCCTGGGTGGCAGTTCTGGTCTGAGTTCTGGCCTGGTATAGAGCCTTCTAAGCTAAAAATTGGTTGGTGAACAAATTCTTTTCATGTGTTCCTTGGTTATGGATGCTATGGATGCAGGTATCCTCTCAAATGGAATATGTGCTGTTCACCCAATCACTTAAGACTAAATAACATTTGTCAAGGAATTTAGTGATTTTTTAAAATCCTCTTTCAAAGTTTTGTGATGTCTGTGTTTGAAATATACAATCCTTGACTCTTTAACAATTTAAACTTTTACATCAAAATTTAAATGAATAACATAAAAGGACAGACACAATTAACTGTAAGGTCCAAATATTGTTTGTCCATTTCATAGCTAGTCATTCAGAGGCTCTGCTGTTAGTTACGGAAAGACAGCAAATAGTAAAAAGTGAAGAAAAACAGGAGATACCTATTATAATATTAAATAAGTAAAAACAACATAATGAATTGCATACTGCTGTCTGCTGTCCTGCTTTTGTCCTTAGACACAAACGATGCAAGATATCCATGTTTCCCTGAATCTCTCTGTTGGTGAGCTCAGTGGAGATTCAATGCCCAAGGAGAAAACCTACTAAGTACAAACTCAGCAGCAGGAGGAATTTCAAAGTCTCAGCCTTGCTCTCTGAGAAAGACAAGAGACTCTCCTTGCAGATAAATGAGTAGACTTTCCTCTCAACTATGGATAACATGCAGAAGACATCTGAGGTTTGAATCCTGACACTGTGTCACCAGCTTGAGAGAAAAGTACAAAGTTTCTGGACTAGTAGGTAGATGGGCGTTTGGATCAGAAGAAAAGAACCATTATATATCATTACATAGTCAAAAGGTACCAAACTACTTCTGCAAAAAAGAGTTGCTTTCTCATTTCTCAGTTTCTTCCTTCAAATGAGTTTGTCCTAACTCTCCTTTGTAATCCTAGCACTTTGAGCTGCAGCAGAATGAGAACCCTGAAAAACTGGTATGTGACTCCATGAAGCCTCAGAACGTCTGAAGCCAAGCCTTGAATTTATATCTAAAAGTATCTGTAAAGTCCTATTCCCTTACCTCCAGGCTAGATAGGTGAACATCAGAAGCAAAGAAACAGAAAAGAATAAATTTCATCTCTTCTGTGTTCACCCACATCAATGTTTAATAACTTCCATATATGTCTTTACATTTTCTCTTTATTGCAGGGGTTGGTGTTCATTTGTTTCTATGCTATTGTTGGGAGAAACACAGAACCTGGGGTCTCTTAGTGCCGTGTGTGTATGTGTGTGTGTGTGTGTGTGTGTGCGCGCGCGCGCGCATATATTTCATATGGTAGTGATAATCTAGGGGTCTTGACCTGGTTAGTTTTTCTCTGTCAGTAACAGAATTAAAAGGCAAAAGAACTCGCAAAACAATTTCAAATACCACAAATGGTGGCAGACATAGTCAGCAGTTGAAGACATGAGGAGACATATATGTGCAGCAAACACACAGAGAAAAGACCCTCTACAGAGCAGACTCAGGAAAGAGAACACTCAGCTCTTCTGGATGGTTTTTCTTTCTTCCTTTCTGGGGGAAGGGTTGGCCAATTTGAAGAAATATAGGATGGTTGATTGGACCACAAATGTTGTGTGACATGTGCTGATCTGGCCTTGAACTCCTTGGACTGGTCCATAAGCAGGAAGCTGCTGGTGGAGGACAAAAGTCAATAGCACCTTTGTTTTCAGCCACCAGGCTGTTGTCTCATGTCAGAAGGGCAAGAAAGAAGCAGTTCATCTTAGATATTTGTCACCTTTATTATCTAACCATGGGCCCTCTCCCTAAGTGTCTGCCTGCCATGGAGTCTGTCTACCTCCTAGTCCCTCAGCAGGAACCCTCACAGTCTAATATAGATATAAGACTTTTCCAGAACTTAATCAGTTAGTTGCTATTGATTGAAATTGAGCCTGTACCTTTTGTTTTGATGTTGATTTACTCAGGTTGAAGAGGAAAGTGTCATTTCTCATATCCTGGTTCTCTTTGTATTCAAAGAGGTGTGTGTACACAAATGTATGCATCATAACCATCTCTAAACTTCTTAGGTTTTCATTCTTTAATGGAAGATCCAGTTCTCAGATAGTGTGTCCTCTCCAGTTCCCTCCTCAAGAACATTTTTCCTGAGGACTAATTGACCATCCATATTCTGCCTTGAGCTAAAATTTGTTGTTGCCTCAAATAGGTCTTCGGTTCTCATTTACAGCTTGTGAAAATCAGTAATCTGGGGCATAGTTTATTTGTCTCTGAACCCCCCATGGTGCCTAGCTCAGCTACATCTGTAGGAGGCTTGTAATTAGTATTTGTTGGAAGAATGAAGGAAAGAATCAATTCATCAGTTCAGTAACCAGGTCTTTAGCTTGGTAAGGTGCATTACTACATTAAAGATACCATAATCCTCCGCATCACAATCTTTTTGAAGAGAACATGCAATCTCCATGTGATTAGGCAGGCCTTTCTCCCACTTGATTACCCATTTTAAAAGAAATTTACATCAATTCTTAAGATTTTCTGTTCAGATTAGAGCAAATTCAATTGCTTCTTTCCTTTAGACATCTATTAGTCTCGTCTTTTGGTAGATTTTAAGTACACAAAGAAAAATGTCAGTTATTACCCTTAAATAACTCAAGTTGTAATATATGAATTACAAATAAATATGTGTATGTATATATTATACACACACATATATATAATATGTTGACTGTCACTTTTATAAAGTCATATTATCTATTCTGTTAAACACAGAAATGAGCACATTTCAAGCTACATTTAAAAAAAAAAAAAAACAAGAGAAGGAACCAGAGAGCAGCCATAAAAGTTTAACCCACTTTTCTTCTTTGTATAAGAATGCCCACCACAAATAAGCAATAGCTGCTAGTTTCTATCTATTGGTAAATAAACACTTTATTTGAAGTAATGAACTAATATTTTTCTGTTCTCATGGTGGTTTTCTGTTTGTTGGTTGGTGTGTTTTTAGCTTTTACTTTACAAACACATGCCATAATGTTCTAAACAATGTAAGTGGGTTTAGCTCAGAGGACCAGGATGCATTTTCCTTCTTTTTCTAATTTCCATTTGTACAGTGATCTGGAGAGATAATATAAACCTAACATTCACAAATACTTAGAGTGGACTTCAATCATGAAGACCGAAGAGATCTGAAGCCTGAGCATGCCCACACAATTTTGAAGTATATAATTTGGGAAATAAAATACCTCTCTCAACCCATTATAAGACTTACATAAAGTTTATAATCTATTGAAATAGGTGAGTGAACTCTTGAGTATTTGAAAATAGCGGAGTGGTTCTCATAATCTCAGGAAGTGATATGAACTGAGCTGCAGTCTTCAGTTGGTACAGCTAAAGATGATAGGTAGAGAGTATAAAAAGGAAAGATCAGGTTATAATTAGTCTTCCTGTCAAAAACACACTCAGATGTCCA
>PVIU01015314.1:0-48828 GCA_004026605.1 Ondatra zibethicus | reverse complement strand
TTTTTTTTTTTTTTTTTTTTTTTTTTTAAAAGAGGTGGAAGTGGTGTGGGAGAATTGTCTGTATTCTGTCAATCATGATTTAAATAAACGCTGATTGGCCATTAGCCAGGATGTAAGGTGGGACAACCAGACAGGAAGTAGAGGCGGAGTTGCCCCCGCTGAGAAAGGTACTGAGCCATGTGGCTAGCATAGATAAGAGTAATGGGTTAATATAAGCTACAAGAGCTAATAAGAAGCCTGAGCTAATGGGCCAATCAGTTTGTAACTTATGTAGACCTTCTGTGTGATTCTTTGGGACCTAATGACCGTGGGACCTGGTGGGAGGACAGAAACCAACCAGGCCCTCATGCAACAGCCAGTGGTGTCAGAAAGGCTGTACTTGCTGTCCTCTGCAGGTGTGCTGAGACTGTAAGATGGCACTGACGGAATAGGCTCTGTATTACAGTAGCAATTATAGAATCCCAGAGTGGTAGAAACCAGTGGCAGCACTCGCCACCAGAAAGGGTGATGTCAGCCAGGTGAGGGATGTCGGCCTACCAGGCAGAGACCCAGGTAGTCTATAGGGTTGGACAGCCTACTAATATTTTACTTGATTGGATAAACTAAAACTTGAAAAGCCACTAAAACAAAGAGTCCTCATTTGAACTACAATCCAGTTCATGGGTGCTTCTTACGTGAAGAGATACTGAAAAAGGATAAAAGGATCCTGCTACAGATATACTATACACCTGGCTCCTGTTCTCCACCAGCAGACCTGTGGCCCCTTACCAAAGAAACAAAAGTATCTAGACTCTGGGTGGATTACCTTAACTGGTTCTATGATGATACAAAGCCCTGAGTATCTACAGAAACAGACCACAGTCCACAGTGAGCTGTGAAAGACAGCTTACCAATGGAGATGGCGGCTTACTGCTTTAACCCCAGTTTATAGGGGCATTAGGTCATTATGGCCATCCTTATAATAAGGAAAGACTATGCACGCTTTTTCCTTAATCTGTTAATTAATTGATTAGTTTTTAGGAAATGACAGCAGCAGAGATGTAATTGCTGACCTCCAAGGTGACAGCATAGGGCAACATCATAGACCCTGTGATGTCGGAGTACTTGTGGGCCCCAAAATATGGAATGTTTTGTGAATTTGCATGTCATCCTTGCACAGAGACTATGCTAACCTCTGTATTTTTCAAATTTTAGTATATGTCCTGATGTGAACACATATATATAAATATATTTTAATTGTGGGCTGGAGATATGACTTAGCAGTGAAAACACTGGCTGCTCTTCCAGAGGACCCAGTTTTGGTTCCCAGCACCCACAATCATCTATAACTCCAGTTACAGGGGATCTGGTGCCCTTTTCTGGCCTCACATGGCACCAGGCATGCATATAGTACACGACATATGTACATGCAGGCAAAACACCCATACACATAAAATAAAAATAAGTTTTATAAATTGCCTGGTATGGTGACACATATCTTTATGTGAGTGAAATTCGTGCCCCCCTTGGAGTTCCTAGAGTCATAAAAGAATTTAAGAACAGAGTCAAATGGAAGCACAGAGGAAGTATTGTTAGGGAATAAAACATCAGGTCAGGCAAGCTATAAAACTTCAGCAGCTGCCTGGAGGAAGATGGAGAAGAGGAAAGAAAAGCCACACAGTATAAGCTGGCATGGAGATCAGACACAGGACTGACAAAGCAACTACTTGGCAGGTAAGACGCTTTAGGGAGAGAGCAAGGAAGACCAAGATGCCAAGGAAAGCTTGCTTAGAGAGGGGGAAGAAGAAAAAGAAAAGTCACGACTTTTCATGGCTGCGGTCCACAAGCTACTGTATAGGGGCAGTAGGGATTCTGGGAAAGAAAAGTCCAGTATCTCATTAAAGGACCAATGGTTCTGCTTATCTCTTTAGCATGGTTTAGGTAAGTGAGTACACCTTCCCAGAACCAACTGGACTGTTAGATCTTTACCCAGGCCAGAGAGACCATTCTTATGACCAGTTTTTCTACTCTAACCTTCCCCCCTAAAGTCATTTAGGAATCAGTTAAGAGGTCAGAGCCCCCAAATATTTTTTGGCATTGTTGGCCTCTGGTAAAGATAAGTCTGCCTAGGGGCCCAAAGATATTTCTGGCTTTAGCTTAGAAAAAAAAATGGTTACTTTTCTTTGGAGTCTTTTTACTCTGAGTAGCCAACTTTTTTTCTTTTCTTTTTTTTTGGGTGGGGGGTGGAGGTATGGGGGAGGATTTTCGAGGCAGGGTTTCTCTGTGTAGCCCTGGTTGTCCTGGAGCTCACTCTGTAGACCAGGCTGGCCTCAACCTCACAGAGACCCACTTGCCTTGCCTCCTGAGTGCTGGGATTAAAGATGTGCCACCACCACCGCTGCCTTTGTTTACCTACTGTTGTCATCATTTAATTCCAGCACTCAGGAGGCAGAGGCAGGGGGATCTCTGTGAGTTCCAGGCCTCCTTGGTCTCCACAGTGAAGTTCAAGCCAACCAGGGCTACATAGTGATGATGCCCTGTCTCAAAAAGTCTATTTGTGCGTGTGCTCAGATGTCACAGCACGTGTTGGGAGGTCAGAGGGCAACATTGTGGAGACAGTTCTCTCCTTCCATCTTCCAGGGATAGAACTTGAATTGTCAGACTTGCACAGCAAGTATCTTTACTGGATGAGGCATCATGGTAGCTTGAAAAACCAATTACTATTATATATTTACATAATATATTATGTATATATATATATCAGCAAACTTAGATTCCAGAGAAAAATACAGTTCAATTTATAAAAAGACAAGGTCAATCCAAAGAAGCTCAGCAAGATCCACGTAACTGAAATAGAAACTTTTGGAGCTACAAACATGTAAGAATGCATAAAAGATACTTTTGGTAAATTGCTGGTCTGATTTGAAAGGAGTGTGCTCTTGAGTTGAGGAGACTCCCACATTTATAAGGCTTAACTTCCAGGGACCACACCAGGTTTCAGGTTAAGAGTTGAGAAATACCCTTCTGTTAAATAGGAGAAAATGAAAAAGAACCACGCATGGACCGGTGAAACATGTATGGACCCGCTACTCCGTTTTCCTCTCTTTTCTTCCTTTTCTCTCCCCTTCCTCTCCTCTTTCTTCTCTACTTCCTCTTTTCCCTCTTCTCTCTTTTATTTTCTTCTATTCTTCCTTCTCTCCTCTTCCTTCCTACCCCTTTCTTCCCACCCCCATTTTTGTCCTTTTGGGATAGAGTGTCATGTAATCCAAGCTGTCCTCAAATTTTATGTGTACCTGAGAATAGCCTTGAACTCCTGATCCTCCTGCCTACAAGGTCAGACACTGGAATCTCAGTCCTGCATCCCCACACCCAGTTTACCTAGAGCTTTCTTCAGAACAAAAGTCTACCCTCCCAAAGAAAGGACTTCAACGGAATTTTATTCAAACCAAAGAATGGAATCCTTTTCCAGTCTTCTCCAGGCATAGTAGAATAAAGTCCCAGCTCTTAAGACACCAAGTAGGCACGGTGACGGAGCAGTAGTTGAAGTTTACATCTATTCCACAAGTCCTGGCAGAGACAGAGAAAGCTAACTTAACCTTAAAACTCACCCCCAGTGACACACCTCCTCCAGCAAGGCCACACCTTCTAATCCTACCAATGGGCAGACAAGCACTCAAATGCCTGAGCCTTTGAAGGCCACCTCATTCAATCCACCACACATCCTCTGCTCAGGGGTGCCCTCTTGACCTTGACCTGGCAGTCTGAAGAGCTGAAAACAGCTTTTCTGTATTTGGAAATTGTCATCAATTTCCAGAATAATGTGAATTATTCTTAATTGCTACTAAGAGTAAATTCTCGTGGAGTCAGTTGTGAAAAAACAAAAAGGTATGAAAGTTAAATTTAAAAATGAAATACAGGACTGGAACAATGGCTCAGTGGTTAAGAGCGCTCACTGATTACCCTTCCAAAGGACCCGGGTTTGATTCCCAGCACCCACAGGGAAGCTCACAACTGTCTGGGACTTCTGTTCCAGGGAATCAAGTTCCCTCTTCTAGTTTCCACAGACATGAGACACACATGTTCTACAGACATACATGCAGACAAAGTATCTATACACATAAAAATAACTTTTAAAAATCAAATATGATAAAAATGAAATGTGGCATGTGAGATAGCTTTGCAGGTAGAGGTGCTTGCACGCACTCTTGACAATCTGAGTTTCTAACCGTGGGACCCCCTAGTGGGGCAAGTGAGAGCTGACTTCCAGAAGTCACCCTCTGTTACACTCATCCCATAGCACACACACATTTGCACTTATGTATGCACTTCCAAAAAATGTAAATTTGTAAAAGAAGTTCCACAGTTTTAATCCTAGCACCAGGAGACACGCCAGGCCAGTCTGGACCACAGAGTGAGAATCTATTTCCAAAAACCACCAAGTGATGGGGAAACTATCAACCAATCACATCTAATTAGGATGTGGCTATCTGGGGTCCAGGTAGCAAAACTGAGAGCACACAGGTGCCTGCTCTCTCCATGCGGTGTCCGCTGGACGGATAGGATGTCTGACCTCCCACTCTTGTAGCGTGAGTTTCCCCTTTTGACCATTAAAAAATACCCGTTCTTCTTGAGCTGGCTTGGTTATTTATCATGCCGACCTAATTCCATGACAACCAAGGAAGGTGTGGTAAGAGGACTGAAAGGGTAAGGGTGTTTACCACCAAGCCTGAGCACTTCAGTCCTTAGGACTCGCATGGTGGAAAGCGAGGCTCCCACAGTTGTCTTCTGACCTCCACACACACATGCGCACACTCATGTGCACATGCATATATGCAGTGGTAAATAAATAAATAAAAATGTAATAACATTTTAAATTTTAAAAGGCATGCAATTAAATATAGGATTAGTAACATGGGGTTAGCCTCATTTCAAAAATTTTGCCTTTACAATTTTTATTTATCTATTTGCTTTTTTTTTGTTTGTTTGGTTTTTTTGAGAAATCCTGGCTGTAGACCTGGCCATCCTGGAACTCATTACATAGACCAGGCTAACCTTGAACTCACTGAAATCCTCCTGCCTCTGCCTCTCAAGTGCTAGGATTAAAGGCGTGTGCCTTTAATCTGTTATTTTAGAAGTCATCTTCTAAGAGGAACAATGATTCTGTTGAACTGGACAGTATGGTAACCACAAGGATGTTCGTAGCTCTTTGTGTCACTGGATCAATAAGTGGAGAAGAAAATTATTTCTACCAGCTGGACAATTCATGCTGATTGTCAATGGGATGTGGATTTATTCCTCTACAGTAGGCACAAAAAGCAGTATATTAAGCTGTATATGGTGATACCTACCTTTAACCCTAGCATTCAGAAGACAGAGACAGGCAGATCTTTGAGTTAATGGCCAGCCTAGTCTGCAGAGTGAGTTCCAAGGCAACCTGGGCTCAAAAAACCAAAGTGGCAGAGTATATATAGAATTCAGAGCATTTTATGAAGCATCCCATAGTACTTCCATGTTTGGTGGCAAAAATATAAACTTTACTAACCCACCAATAGCTCAAGCCTTTCAGAAGTGGGAGTTGGGTTCACCTAACTGCAGGTTAAAAAAATATATATTGTGACTAGATAAGGAGCTGAACCAGAAACAGAATCACTCGTGGGTGGTCAATGATGGGTAACTGCAGAAACAAGGCGGAAGTGTCCAAACATACTTTTCCATATACATGTATCTATATATGATAGATATGGATACAGACATATATTGCTAATTACTTTTCTGCTGCTGTGACAGACACCATGGCCAGAAGCATCTTGGGGAATGGGTTTATTGGCTTACAGTTCCAGAGAGATAACAGTCCCTTGTGTCAGGGAATCAGCAAACAGGTTGTGGAGCAGATGCTGCGGTCTCCCATCCTGAATGAGAAACAGGAAGCAGAGTGTAAACCCTGGGAACGGCCCAATTCTTTAAGCTCTCAAAGCCCACCTCAGCAACAGGGATGTGATGTCCTCTTTCGGCTTCCTTGGGCACTAGGCCCTCATGTAGTACAAATACATACATGCAAACAAACACTGGCGCACACATGAAAGCAAAATAAACTTTAAAAAAATCAAGATCAACTGAAAAACAACTCAAACTAAAAAATGTTTTCAGAGTTAATAAAAGTTGCAATAGGTTTTTGTTCATATCAGTAATAATAGTCTTTTAATTGTAAAGGCTAAGATAATGACTCAGTGGGTAAGGGTGATTGCTATGCAAGCATGGAGACCTGAGTTCAGATCCCCAGCACTCACGCACAAGCTTGATGTGGCTGTGTGCCTGTAACCTCAGCAATAGGGTGGACACTGAGGTAGGAGCATCATTGTGACTCACTAATGTTATGTATTTGTTTTTTGTTTTCAAGACAGGGTTTCTTTGTGGAATAGTCCTAGCTGCCCTGGAACTAGCTCTTGTAGACCAGGCTGGCCTCGAACTCACAGAGATCCACCTGTCTCTGCCTTCTAAGAGCTGGAATTGAAGGGGTGCGCCACCACTGCCCAGCAATGTGTTGAAATATAATGAAAATCCAATGATTTGGGAAATCATACAAAATAGTTCTAAATAGTATCTGAAAAAATAAATAACAATTGTTAGGTTTATTTTTTTTCTACAATAGGAGTGATGGACCTGGGCGTGGTGACACATTATCATAATCCTGACAGTTGGCCTTCCAAACACCGAAACAGCTCATTGGACTCTGCCTTCAACATTCTAGGGGGTTTCAGCCTGAAGTTATAAACTCTTCCCCATTCCTCTCACAGCCAGTTCCAAAGACCTAAGAACCAGGTGGTTAGTTTTACTACAGTGATGGGCCCACTTTCAGCCCGATTCTGTATCAATTACTCTTCTTGTTGTTGAGACCAAACACCTGAGGAAAAGCATCCAAGGAAGGAAGTGTTTATTTTGACTTACGGTTGGAGGGGATAGAGTCCATCGTGGTGGAGAAAGCAGGTTAGCAGAAAGGTGAGGTGGCTGCTGGCCTGGTGTCTGCGTTTGGTAAGCACAGAACAGTCAGGAATTGGGCTAGAATAGAAAACTTCAAATCTTACCCTTAGCACTTCCTCCAATGAGGCTCCCCCTCCTAAGGGTACAGACTGTTATGATTTATGGCCCCGGTGACCCTAGCAGTTCCCACTGCGGCAAGAGAGGCCATGGCGGGTACAGACAGACAGATAGGTCATGTGGAGAGAGTTTGGGTATATAGAGTTTATTTAGTGGGTAGTGGGAGAATGTAAGGGTAAGGGAGTATGGGAGGGAGAGACAAAAAAGAGACAAAAAAAAGAGATAAAGGGACAGAAAAATAGAGGAGAGAGGAAACAGGGAGGAGGAGGCAAAGACTGCTTCTTCAGAAGAAGAACATATAGAGAGAGAAAGAGGAAGAAAGGAGGAGTGAGATCAGGTTACCTTGGTGGGAAGGGGGAGTTTGGGAGTGGGTAGAGCTTGTCTCTTAGAGGGACAGAGTACCATCGGGCAGTGGTGGCACATACCTTTAAACCCAGTACTCAGGAACACAGGCAGGCAGATCTCTATGAGTTTGAGGCCAGCCTGATCTACAAGAGCTAGTTCTAGGACAGGCTCCAAAGCTACAGAGAAACCCTGTCTCAAAAAAAGATGGGGGAGGGGATGACAGGGTACTCAGGTGACAGGGCAGGCCAGTGTAATTATAATTATAACACAGACAATCACCAACTGGAGACCAGCTGTTCAAGACACGAACCTATGTGGGGGCACTTCACATTCAGTCCACAGAAACAGTGCTCCATCTGTATAGCCAGTGGGAAATAGATTTTACTTGTGACCAGTGTTATGGCTCAGTGATTAAGGTGCCTGTTACCAACCTGACAACCAGAGTTTGATCCCAGGGTCTCACATGGTAGCAGAGGAGAAGTAACTCCTGCAAACTGTTTTCTGATCTCTGCACACGCACATGTGCGCACACACGAAAGGGAAAAATAAAAATAGAAAATTAAATTTTCTTGTATCATTCCTTTTCTCTTATATTTTTATTGTTGTTGAATTTGCATTGGTTTTATTTTAATTAATCAATTAATTAAATTTGAGGTAGGGTCTCTCTAAAGAGCCCTGGCTGTCCTGGAATTCTCTATGTAGGCCAGGTTAGCCTCAAAACATTGCTTTTATCTTTATTGTTGTTAGATTATAGATTTTTGAGACAGGGTTTCATGTAACTCAGGTTGCCCTCAAACTCACTATGTGTTTGATGATGACTTTGAACTCCTGAATTTTTCTGCCTTCATCCTGCCCATGCACTGAAATTACATGTGAAATTATGCTACCACAGTTAGCCAAAGTATCATGTGTGGAAAAAAAAGAGAAACTTTTCATAATAAAATTTAGTGGTTTTTTTTTTGTAATGGAAAAGGGATCACACAGATGATGCTCTTACTCTTGCCTGAGTGAGGGCACTTCTCTAAGCAGCTGTCTCTCTGCAGCTCAGCTCTCAGTCCCCTTGCCTGAGTCCTATCTCTTCAGCTTTCTGAAAGCAAACATTATAGTCAATTGTTTGCCCTTGCTCCATCTCTGCCCCTCATTTGTAAAATACACTAATTTTGAGCGATTGCTGCTGTTTCGTTAGATGGAAGTGTTTGTGTGCATCTAAGTATCTTCTCACTGTAAATGTTCACTCTCTCCGCAGTGGACGGTGGTGACTGCACAGGCTTCAGAGCTGGTCAAAATGATGAGAGAACATGAGCGCCGAATACTCAGCCTTAAGTCTATGTCACTCCCTCCAAGGCTCAGACCTTAGCACGGCTGACTCCACGACAGGAGTGCCACTCAGGCCACAAAATTCAGCATGTAGACAGCACTGCCAGCCAACAGGGAGGCAAAGACCTAATCCATCAAAGTCCATAGTTCTGAGACAGGCTCTAAATATACTCACCTGGCTTTCTGGCTTCTGTAGTTCTGCTTCTGGATAACTGTTCTTGTGAAATGAAGTGTGTCAACCCAGAATGGGTTCTGTGCTAAAAAAAACCTCACCCCAAGAAAAGCTTGGGGCTACACTGGGAGCCTAAACACCCAGTGTAGTCACTGGCCCAGTTATAAAGACTTTCTGTTGGCTTAAACCCGTGTCCTAATGGTTTTCTCTGGTAGATGCCTTACACCAAGAGAACATTGCCAAAGAGGGGACAGACAAATGTAAGAGGTGGAAGAGCATGGAACGCCCTCTCCCACAGCACCCAGGAGCTGGCAGGAGCTGTGATTACCCGCACAAGATTGAATCCATCATTTCATATCACAGACGAGAGAGGGGCTCCTGACACCCCACTTCTCCCCACAGTCCCAGTGGCAGGTGATGCCTGCTGAGAGAAGGGGAAGACAGTATCTTCAGTGGCGTAGCTAGCCCATGTTCCCTCACCCATACTCAATCAAGCAATCTTAATTAAAGCCAGTGGATCTTTAGAAAGGGAAGTGAAGGGTCAGCAAGATGAGTCTGGGAAAAGGTCCTTGCCATGAAAGCCCGGTGACAAGTTCATTCCCCATACCTTGCAAGAAGGTGGGTGGAAAAGATCTGATGCCACAAAGTTGTCCTCTGGCCTCCATATGCAGCTGTGACATGGGTGCCACCTCTTGATACACATACACACACACATCATCATAAATAAAACCACAAAATAAATAATAAAAAGAAAAAACACAAAAGTGAAAGACAGACTAGTTGGAAAGAGGAAGAGAACCATCAAGTGGGAGGGATAAGAGAAAGTAATGAGGGTGGACATTATCAAAATACATCAACATAGTAAAATGTCCAGATAAACCTATGTATCATTAATACATGCTAATAGGAGAATAACATTGAGTTACAAATAAATTTTCATTACCCTTCTTTTCCTTGTATTACCAACGTGTTAGGCTTCACGATGCCAAATATTTGAACAGGCTGCTATTTCTATTTGCTTTCAGCACACTTTCCTAACTTGGGTGACTCAACATGACGCAATTAGAACAAGACCTTCTTGGTCATTTGCTGGGCTCAGATCTTGCCATAAGTACCACAGGATGCAGAATGGCAAAAGCCATATCATTCCAAAGATGTGGGGCTATGGTAAGCCTGAGCAGTGTCAGGTATGGGATAATGGTTGCCAGGGAGACAAGGTAGGACACTTGAGTATTTCCTGACCTCCAAACCCCAATATATATCTTCATTACTGACTCACACGGAAGGGCAACTGTAGTGAGGATTTGATGGCTAGCCATTTCAGTATTAAACAAGATGTAACAATCCCCCTAAAGTCATCTTGTCATATCCAAATTGGGAGTGGACTGCTGTCGTTCTGCCCTGGGCACCAATCCTAGGACTTGAACCAGCAGGATGAGCCAGCAGCAAAGCCCCTCTTACCTAATTCGCTAAGTAAATAAGCACTTAAACATTAGCTTGAACTCAACTTGTTTTACTCCCTCCATAGAAGCGTAAAAGGACAACAAGCCAGAGTGCTAACCTCATTTAAGAAATGAACAAAAACCAAGCAAACAAGAAACAAGTCTGATTTGTTAACTTATGTGGATTCTGTGTCCCCAGCGGGCTCTGCTGTCTGTCTGAGCTCTGGATGTGTCAGAGATTAGGGTTCCGGGCTGGGCCAGCTGTGGGGAGAAAAGACAACGTGCCAGCTTGGCCTGGACCTCCCTTTTGGCATGGAGAGACTTGCTTAAAAATGGTCTTTTGACCAGGGTGTACTGGCTCGCACCTTTAATCCCAGCTCTCAGGGAGCAGCTGCAGGTAGATCTCTGAGTTCCACGACAGCCAGGGCTACACAAGAAACCCTGCATTTTTTTAAAAAAAATCTTTTGTTGGAAGTCATCCTCACCTTAGAGGCTGAGGAACAGTCCAGAACGGTAACAATGGTGCAAGGCTGTCAACAGTGCCGATGGCCGATGGCGAGAAGAAACGAAAGCGGCCCCTGAAGTCATTTACCCGGGGGGCTTGCTGATGCTCCTTTTCAGAACTACATACGCTAGAACACTATCTGGGGATTCTGTTTCAAGAACTGAAAAGTTGCATACATGTGAGCTTCTGTTTCTATCAAGACTATCTCCTTCACTCAGGTGTTTTCTATCTTCCCATGGACATAATGAAAGCATTTTCATGACATCCTTGCAGACATCTTTCCTTTTCTCTTGGCTCTGAAATGAGGCAGTTAATTTCCCAGGCAATATCTTGAAATCAAACATGAAAGAAGAAACACCAGGTGTAGGAATGTAAAACTTCATTGGCATGTAGCTTTTTTAATTAGTAAAAATAACCCCCTCCAGTCCTTAATATTTTAGAAGTTTCGCCACATCCAGCATGCCTGTGATGTCATGATGCTGTGTATCTCCATCTTGCTTTAAAATGATTACATCATTCTAGAAGGGAAGTCAAACCCACTGAGTGTTTACTCCTTACTTCCCTTCAGCCCTGGTAACTGCTCTCTCCAGGATTCTGTACCCCTGGGCTCTTGCTTAGTTACACTCATCCCACAAAATTCATGGAGATGAGTAGGTGCAGGTTGCCCACAAAAAAGTTCTACCAGAATGTGGGTTTAGGCTGAGACTGTGGTTGTGATATGTATCTCCCTAGGGAAATTATTCTTTTTATTTGACAGGAAAATGCAGGATCCATGAAACTCCATCTCTTGAGAAGGCCACATGATATAAGGTATTTAACAATATGCTTTCCCCAAAAGGTCTCTCTCTCCTCCAATGTCTGTGCTTAAATGTGTATTAAAACATTTTTTATTAATAACTTGAAATGCAAAAATAAAATACAAATACAAAAAAGGAAATATAGGATTTGGGTTAAGAAACTGAGGAATCATACGTTTAAACTGTCACCTATTAGGTGCGTCTTGGCTGACCTGGTTAGAGCTACATTGCACAACTACATCTGCATGTCATGGAAACCTCTTCTCCTGCCTGGATATTTAGAGTCAGGCCAATGAGAAGGATGCTGAGACTTTAAGATCCCTTAAAATCAGAATAAGAAGTATGTATAAAACCAGGCATGGTGGGACAAGTCTGTCATTCTCATCTGCAGAAGCCTGAGGCAGAAGGATCTTGAATGTGAGGCTAGCCTGTGGTACAAGGAAAGACTGTAGAAACAAAGACAAGAAGACAGATAAAAGGGAGGGAGGAAAGAAGGGACTCTAAGTCCTAGTGTGCGCTGGGACCCTGGGGTGACTGGCACAGAGAAAAACAGGTTTTTCGGATGCACAGAGGTGTGCGTCTTGAGAGGTGAAGATTGGAAAGCTCAGAGGTTTGTTGGGTGAAACATGATTATTACTCATGCTTTCCATTGTGATAAAGATGGACGACCTCTAATCAAGGTTTGTAGATGGTCTCTCATGTGTATGGGTTTTTGCCTGCATGCCACACGTGTGCCTACCAGAAGAGGGTGTCAAAGGCCCTGGCACTGGAGTTACAGATGGCTGTGAACCATCTTGTGGGTGCTGGGAGTTGAACTTGGGTCCTTGCAAGAACAGTAAGTGTTCTTAACTCCAGAGCTATCTCTCCATCCTTCAAACAAACCTCCTCCTCCTCCTCCTCTTCCTCCTCCTCCTCCTTCTTCTTCTCCTTCTTTTCCTGAGACAGTGTTTTTCTCTGTAGCCCTGGCTGTCTTGGAACTTACTCTGCAGACCAGGCTGACCTCGAACTCAGAGAGATCCGCCTGCCTCTGCCTCCCAAGTGCTGGGATTAAAGGCGTGTGCCACCACCACATGGCAGGTCTCTCACATTTTAGTTACAGTTTCAAATTGGAACCAATGGAGTGAGAAAGTAGTTGGCAAAGTGGAGAGGGGTCTGGGGAGAAGCCTCAGCAGTTAAGAGCACCTACTGTGCTCACACATATGTGCACGCAAAACATTCGTATATGTGAAATAAAGGAATCTGAAAAAAAGAACCAAAAATATTTTTAAATTAAAAAATATAAAATGTGGAGAGATTATGGAATGTTTGATGGGATAAACTGTAAACTGGTGTTCTCGACTGAGGACCTCCTAGTGACACTTTGTACTCGTGACAGAGCAGGAAAAGGCTTGAATTGTCTAGCCTAGAACAAACGGAACTTGAAAATCAAAGTGGTGTGAGCACTGAGCTCAACCCTTGGGAAACATGGTTATTATTTTTCTTGCATTTATTTATTTATTTATTATTTATTGTGTGTGTGTGCATGTATATGGAGGTCACAGGGCAGCTTGGTTCTCTTCTTCTACCATGTGGGTTTCCAGGATCAAACTTGGGTCACCAAGGTTGGTGACAAGACATTACCAGCTGAGTCATGCCATCTCCCCAGTCTGCTATTTCTGTGGTTTTGTTGTTTGAGACAGAATCTCACTTGGCACAAGGAAATCATTAGGTAGCACCCATATTGGCTTTAGCACCCATATTGGCTGTGAACCCATAGAAGTCCTCCTGTCTCAGCCTTCCCAGTGTTTCGATTATAGGTGTGAGACATAATTTCCTGTTTTAATCAAGCTTGCGATATAACTTTAGAAGCCACCTAAAGCATATATATGGCTGTTCCAAAGACTTTTAAAGCTAGGTTTTCTTTAGAGAAACCCCTGCTCACACTTGGGTATGTGATATCCTTTCCCTAAGTGCCTCTCTTTCTTTTAACCTCCATGCTTCCGTTGTTTCAAAACCCTTCTCAATAAACTTCAATTCCAATTCATCCTAGCTTTCCTGAAATTCTTTTTTTGTAGCAGAGTCAAGAGTCCCAGCTTGAATGGTTGCAGAGATGACTCAGCAGAAAAAAGCTGAATTTTCAGAGAACCCAGATTCGATTCCAAGCATCTATATGGTGACACTCAGCTGTCTGCATCTTTAATTCTACAGGATCCAGGCAGGGGTCATGGACATGGGGTACAGACATCAATACACACAGGCAAAACATTCATACACATAAGTCACATTTAAAAAAAAAAGAATTGAAGCTTCACATGCACAAAAACACAAATAAATGTAATTTTTTAAAAATGTAAAACATCAAACATTTGCTAAGGAACTTTCTCCCTTTCTGTTTTTTTGTGAAGTAACCAGTCTTCCTGGCAGAAATGAACATATTTTAAAGAAGCACATGTTATCTCTTTAGGTTGGAGGACAGCTCAGGGGTTAAGAGCACGTACTGTTCTTGGAGAGGATCTGGTTCAGTTCCCAGAACCTACATGGTAGCTTACAACCATCTGCAACTCCAGTTCCAGGGGATCTGCCATCTCTTCCTCTGTGAGCTCCTGCACTCAGGTGGTACACGTCCATACATCCATACTAAGACACATGCATACACACAAAATACATTTTAAAAAATATTTATTAAAAATATTTTTATATACTACATTCTGATCTTGGTGTCCCCTCCCTCATCTCCTTCCAGATCCTCCCCACCTCTCCACCCTTCCAACTACTCTCTCAAGAAAACTAACACACAAATAAAGCAAACAAGAATAAAAACAAAATGAATAAAGAAAGAATGAGCCTGAGAAACACACACACACACATGTAGCCATACACACATCACATGCATACATACACACACACACAGACATGCACATGCAATCCATAAAAACACAAAATTGGAAACCATAATGTGTAAGCGAAAGACTAGTAAGATAAAAAATACCCAAACAAAGTAATATGAGGCAAAGAAGTCTTCAAAAATACTTTTGAGTTCATCTTAATTTGAACATCTATTGCTGGGCATGGTGGGACCACACCTTCGTTGGACTGTTTAGTCGTGCGTATGCATATCTCTTACAGTGTATTTAAACCGTACTCTCAGGTTAGGACCCTGAAGATGAACTAGACAGGGAGGTCATAGGGTCTCTTTGTCTCCCGTCCCAGTATGACCATATTGGATAGTTTTCCCTTATCTGGTTCTCACTATTAATTTGGCTCTTTTAATTGGCTTACTCAGGACAAGTAACTGAACCTGGTTTATTGGCTCACAGTCTGTGACTCTGAGTCCTATAAAAAGATCATAGAGTGATCTCTTAGTTGTGTTGGATTAGATTATAGTTGTTAAGCTAAAACCAAGGCCACGAGGGATGAATAAGACACTTTTACAGACTTATTTGTGGGACGGCCAGAAAATTGCTGGTTTAAATATGGGAAGGGAGTAAGGACATACATACTCAGACCAAAGCATGGTTCATTCTTATTTTCTCTTCCTATTAAAAAAAATCTTTACATAAAAGGGACACTGTCTCTTCACAGTAAATTTTGTTAATTGTGAGAGAGGCTTCAACAGAACTCTGGAGGGAGCGGTCTCTTCCCATGTCCCCTACCCCCTCTCTATCCCATCTCATCTCCACATGAGGTGTCCTGGCTGCTGCTGGCCTGTGACATAATTCATTCAGTACTCTCTGGTCAGAGTTTCACACCAACAGGTCCCAGGGAGTCAACTCCAAAGGTCACTCTGTGGCCAGCTTGTGAAAAGAGCAAATAAAACATGGGTGGCCAATGCTCTCCACACAAACAACCTCTGGAAGAGCACACAGGTCTCCTCTGCGAAGTTTCAGAATTCAGGCACACAGGATTTAGAGACTTCATCTTGTTTTTATAAAAATAAAAATAGAAATTCTGTTGCTTTAGTGTGTGTGTGTGTGTGTGTGTGTGTGTGTGTGTGTGTGTGTGTGTGTGCACGTGTGCGTGCGTGCTATAGTTTGCTTTTAGTAGTCAGGGGACAATGTGAGAGAATCAGTTCTTCTCTTTCACCATGTGGATCCTGGGGCTCAAATGCAGCCTTGGTGGCCAGTGCCTTTTCCTGCTGAGCCTTCTCACTCGAGTGGATTTAAATTCTTTATAAGATGATGACAGTTCAACCCCGTGTGGGCATGGAACCCAGATAATTTTCATGTTAATGACAGGGAAGCTAGGAACAGCCAAGTTTGAGGACAACTATAGGAGAAACAATTTTTTTCCTCCCTTGGTTTTAGGTTCTTTAGCAGGACCCACAGAAGACAGCAACAACAAACTGGTTCAATAACACCAGCACCTCACTGGAACACCTGGGGATACCCAGGTGTAATGCAAAAATGGGCCTGCTCGTGGGGGTTTCTGTCCTGCCCAGTTCCCACAGCCGGCAAGTCCCAAAGAAAATCACACAGAGGTCTCCATAAATTATAAACTGACTGGACCATTAGCTCAGGCTTCGTATTAGCTCTTATAACTTATATTAACCCATTATTCTTATCTATGTTAGTCACATGGCTTGGTACCTTTTTTAGCAGGGCAGGTCACATCTTGCTTTTTCTGTGGTCTGGGCAGGACTGGGAAAGAACTTCCTTCCCAGAATACTCCTGTTCTCATTGCCCCTTCTCTGCTTCCTGTCTGGTTTTCCTGCCTATACTTCCTGCCTGGCTACTGGCCAATCAGTGTTTATTTAAAATGTAATTGACAGAATATAAAATTGTCCCACACCATTTCCCCCTCTTTTTTTTTTTTTTTTTTAGAAAACAAGAACATCCATAGTCCATTTTTTGGGAACGTGGGTGTACTTTTCCAGGCTACTTCCGGCTGGTTGGGGGCGCTGATAATCTTATGGGGACCTTTATTTTATTTTATTTTATTTTTGCCTAAATGGGGATTACAAATTGTTCCTGAAAAGATTCAAAGAGGAGATTCTGTTAATTACCTAGGTTACAGAATAGGTTTATAGAAAATTAGAACACAAAAGGAACAAATTAGGAGAGACCAATTACAGACTCTTAATGGCTTTCAAAGATTGTTAGGAGACATTCCCAGTCTAAGACTGGCTGGCTGTTGGGATAACACCTGATCTAATAATTCATTTAAACAAAACCTTAGATGGTGATAAAGACTTGAATAGTCCCAGAGAATTAACAGCTGAAGCAGAAAAGGAACTGACACTGGTAGGCAACTGCTTTAAGCTCAGAAAAAGCTGATTCAGTAGTCACACATTTATTAGAAGTTATGGCCATCATGGATATACCTGCACAAATAAAAACAGATAATGGTCCAGCTTATGTCTCTAGGAAAATGAAACGGTTTTTTGCTTGCTATAATATTAAGCATGTTACAGGTATACCACACAACCCTACAGGTCAAGCAGTTATAGAAAGATCAAATCGAACTATAAAGGATATGTTAAACAAACAGAAAGGGGTGGAAAATGCCCCCAGAAACAGATTACATAATACCTTATTAACCTTGAATTTCCTTAACGCTAACGAGAAAGGGACAACAACGGCAGAAAGATATTGGATAATGGAAAAGTTTGCTGAATTAAATCAACCGGTTCATTTCAAGGATGTGCTGACCTCGCAATGGAAGCCAGGAAGGAGATGTGCTGCGTTGGGGAAGGAGTTTTGCTCTTGTTTCCACAGGAGAAGAAAAATGTGGATACCATCAAAATTAATAAAGGTTTGGTTTGAAGAGGAGAAACCACTTGGAAAGAAGAAATGACAGCTCATCCACAATGATGATAATCATACAGGTGGTAAGAAAAACATATAGGTTGGGGGCAGGGTTCTGTTCTTATCTCTGCAGGAAAACACTCATCTTTGAAATAATTCAAGGGACCCTGGATGTTTGAATACTGACAGATGGAAAAAATTACTACCCACTATGGATCAGCAAGAAAATTGAATAGGTTCCGTAAGTAACAATGTTTATATACATATACATGTGTTTATTTATATTCATAAGTATATAGAGCTGGTTTGGAGTTGGACTCTGGCTCAGTCCCTCTCTAATTCCAAGCCTGTTGTTAAGAGAAAAACCCAGAGTTTCTGTCTCATGTCAAGAGCCATGATATGGGACAGAAGGAAAAAAGAATTTAGAAAACATCTTTGCTTTTCTTCATAACTATCATACTTTCCATTGAATATATGTCTGTATATGTCTATATAATTAATGTTTAAGTTTTCCACAATGAACAATGAATTTTCCTGCAGTAATCTTTGAAGTTTCCAGAAAGAAGATGGGGCTCCATAACAACAACTCCACCTGGTTGATATGACGTCATGATATGATAGCGCTACTATAAGACCTGTTTGTGTACCAGCTGCACAAGACTTGGTTTGCTGAAATGGTGCACATCTTTTACAACATTCTGGCCAGACCTCCACAAAATACTCAGAGACTATTTGCAATTTTACCAGACATTAATCTTGAAATTTAACCATCATTTTACTTTCACAGGATCCCCTAGAAAGAATGTCACCCCCATGACAGCTGGAAGTAATTCTAGAGGATGACATCCCCTGTCCTAGCAAAGTTTGTCCTCAGGTTTAGGGACATCATTTAGGGGTTGATTATAATTGGTATACGGTTGAGGGTTGGGGGAGGAATTTTATAAGCTCAGGGACCTTTTTGAAAAGAAAAAAAGGGAAAATTGGATGATAGGATAATAGATTGTTATTTGTGAGTTATTGTTTATAGACAATTACATTGTTATAGATTCTTGTATATGGATACAAAGTTAAATTATATTGAATATTGTATGCATGCATGCTTCTACCTCTGTTTAAAACCTTTTTCATATATACTGACATATATATATATTTACCATATTGCAGTGTACATTTCTACCTCTGATTAAGATACTTATATATTGCTTATGTACTGATATATATATATATGTATATATATATTTACCATATTGCAGTGGTGTAGGAGGATCCTTCTGTATTTGGGTTGCTTTTATTGGTTAATAAAGAAACTGCCTTGGCCTTCTGATAGGGCAGGACTTAGATAGACAGAATAAAGAGAACAGAATGCTGGGAAGGAGACAGAGTTAGAGAGAGCAGCCCGCCATGAAGCCTGCCAGGTCAGAGATGCTGAATCTTTCCCAATAAACCACGACTAGTGGCAACACACAGATTATTAGAAATGGGTTAAACAAATATGTGAGAGTTAGCAAATAAGAGGCTAGAGCTAATGGGCCAGGCAGTATTTCAATGAATACAGTTTCCATGTAATTATTTCGGGTACGCACAGGGAGCCGGGTGGGACAGAACAAGGGGCCCTGAGCCAGGAACCAGGCTCTGGGAACACAGCCCGAGCTCCTCTTTACTACATTGCAGTGTACATTTCTACCTCTGATCAAGATACTTGTACATTGTTTACATTTGGAGGTCATTGTCCTCATTTATTGCACAGTTGTTTATTGTCTTAGTCTTTAAGTTAGATAGATATTAAGAATTATAGCTTAATAATCATCTATGTTTGTCATATTCATAGTTAGACCAATTGGGTTTTGTAGATACATAGAGATTATATTCTGTATAAATAGATAATCTTTAGCCTCTTCAGAGAGCTGTGGAAAATGGCATTTAATCTAACTTAGAGTTCTGTGGTAGAGAGACACAATTGCTCTTGGCAACATCGATCTATTCCCAAGAGATTGTTGAGCACCAAAGACACTCCACTTGGAGCTTGTCTTCTTCTTGGCAAAACCAGCCTTTGGGCAAGGAACTGCCCATACCTCAACCACTGACAAAATACATAGTATCCGGAAATGGATAAGCAGAACTGTCAAATCTTGCCAAGATAGGGTAAGACAGTTTTGAAAAATTTCTTGCCTTTAAAAATAATCTGTCAGTTATTCTAGGCCTTAGCCAAAGTTGGTTGCTTCAACGTTGCAAATGTGACTTTGGGTGATTGCCCAGGTAGCTGCAGGGAGCCGCAGGCAAAACGCCATTACAAGATGGCAATTTCACCCTGGCAGTCCAGAGGTAAACAATTCCATATTTGGCAATGCTCCAGGACTGAGTGTCCAGGCGCTTCCTGAATGCGCTTCAACCTTGGGGTCCCTAACCAATCCTGAGGGTCCTGGTGTCCACAGGCTTATCTGCAGCCAATTGAGGTATGATCCGTGTCCTTTTTCCCTATATAAGCAGCCTCCATTCGGAGCTCATTCCCTTCGCCTCTGCTCCCCTTCATTCCCTTCCCCCTTCGTCCCTTCGCCTCCGCTCCCCTTCATTCCCTTCCCCCTTCGTCCCTTCGCCTCTGCTCCCCTTCATTCTTTTCCCCCTTCGCATCCCCTTTGCCCCTTTGTCCCCTTCGCCTTCCCCTCTCACTCCTGCTACCCCCCTTCACTTCCCCTCCCCCCTCTTTTCCCGCAAAATTTTCAACCGAGAGGCTCTCTAAATAAAGCGTGATACGGGAAGAATCCTGAGTGTGGTTGTATTCTCTGCTGGTCGGGGGTCGACCAGAGGTAGCCAAGTGTCTCTGTGATTTGTTGCATGTTTTGGAAGTTGTTTGATTGCACTTCCTAATTACTCAGGTAACATTATTTCCCTTCTCGGATCTTCGATGGGGTTGAAGACTAGATAAATGTAGATACTTTTCTCTCATGACTTGGCCAAGTTATTTGTTATACAAGACTTAAGCTAGTTAGAATAGGATATTTGTTCTTATTGTATATAATTTTGTAATAGGTTTAGAACCCTCTTACTTAAAAGGGGGAGGTGCTGTGGGAGCTCCTTCTGCTCCTTCAGCCAATAGCCTTTAAGATACCAGCCCACTTGGGCATGGTCTCTGCTGCTTTTTAAAGCAGCGGTAGCCGTGTGCACTCTCTCTCTTGCTTCAGATTCCGCTCCTGGCTACTAGACTTTTTTTTTTTTTAGACTTTTAACAGTCCTCTGGTCATGCAGAGGACTGTTGTCTAGGATGGTGATCTGTAAGTTTTTCCTTTAAATAAAGAACCCTCTTATTAATCATAATTCCAAACTGGTGTGGGATTGTTTTGTGACTTACACCTTCAGTAACTCAAAGGGTGACTTAAGGGTGGAATGCGTCCTTCAGGGGATTAGAATCTGAGACACTGCTATGGCAGTCACTGTGTGGCAGAAAAGTTTTTTTTGTTGTTGTTTTTTGGTTTGTTTTTGTTTGTTTGTTTGTTTTGCTCTGGGCACTTGTGCTAGTGCAATCTTTTTATTTTACTTTAAAGATTATTTATTTATTTATTTATTTATTTATTTATTTATTTATTTATTATGTGTACAGTATTCTGTCTGAATACCAGAAGAAGGCACCAGCTCTCATTACAGATGGTTGTGAGCCACCGTGTTGTTGCTGGAAATTGAACTCAGGACCTCTGGAAGAGCAGCCAGTGCTCTTAACCTCTGAGCCATCTCTCCAGCCCTTTATTTTATTTTTTTTAAGTTACTACAGGTTCAGCACGCAGAAACAGTTCTAGCAAGTAAGAGCCAGACTCTTCGAATGGATGGGGGGGGTTCGGTGGGGGTAAGGTAGGGGAGTGGGAGGAGGAACTGTGGTTGGTACGTAAAATGAAAATAAAAACCTTTTGAATAAAAATTAAAAAACAAAGAATACAGCATACAGCTTCAAGTCTTGGGTACTAGGGGTCTCCATCACTCAAGTTGTGGTATTACACTTGTGTGCCAACTCTCTCAGCTTCTAGCTGGCTAATGAGCCAAATAGCTTATTGATACAGACAGAGAGGATATGGTTAGGAATACACACCCATCACAACAGACCTTAAACAGACTGTTTGCATCAGTCATGGCAGAGTTCCTCCTGTAACATGGAAGTTATTCTTGTGCCCACCACAGGCTCTTGGGCTCATCAGACCAAGTCTTTTCCTTCTAGTCTGAGTGAAAGTGACTAGCAGGCCATCTAGAGTTCACTGAACCTCGTGAGGGCAATGTTTGGTTTAATCTTAATAAAAGCCGCTCTACTGACACAAATAACTCCAATTAGACCAGATTAGATCAGATGCCCATGTTTAATAAATGCAGCACTCTTAAGTGGATCGAGACAGCATGGTGGGGAGAGGAGCCCATGCAAACCCCCAGAGACCATGTGTTCCTTTTTCCAGTGCATGCCTAAATAGCTTGTGGGAGTGGTCCTGACCCTCCCCAGGGAGGGATCAGTGCTTGGCAGGCTGGGAGTTCGAGTCCAGACCAACACAACTCCCAGGTCAGGGGCTGGGATGATGCTTCCAATCATTCACCTGAGGCTCCTTGGATATAGGGTGTTAGAGGGCTGGGGTCTCACTTTCAGTCAAACGTCCCAGAGTCCTTGGATATAAGAATGTCGGCTCCGGTCTGGCTACTTCCTGCGGGCATGCGGCAACATGGGAGGAGGGGGATCTGGGAGTTGTGTTCATGCTCAGCAAGAGGTGTGGCTGAAGCGGCATCCAGTTTGATGTCATCCTGGAGTATGAGAAGGCAGGTGGCTAGGAGGAAAAAATATTATAATTATTGGCCCTGTGAAATGGGGCTAGCCCATGGGATGGGACACAATAGCAGATAACCCTGGGTTTTTAAAACCAGATTTTAGTTGGCAGGTGTTCTTAATTCAGGAGAGTTGGTACCAATGGTAACGTCCCAGGAACTGGTGCAGGTCTTTTGGTGTTGTCTGGGGAACACTTTGTTGGTTGGTCTTGGCCCAGGCAGCAGGAGTGACCTGTGAAATATGTTTGAAACTGGCTGGGGTTAGGAAAAGGCTCTGGAGACTGTTTTTTTTTTTTTTTTTTTTTTTTTTTTTTTTTTTTTTTTTTTTTTTTTTTTTTTTTTTTTTTTTTTTTTTTTTTTTTTTTTTTTTTTTTTTTTTTTTTTACCAGACCTGATTTTGATATGGCAGGAGAAGTTTTCAAGGAACCTGTAAGAGAACTGGAACAGATTTACATCTTGGTGTCACAGCAAAAGGCTATGGCTTTAGGTTAAAAGGTAAAGGAAATTGGGAACTCTGAACCTCTGAAGACACACCTGAAACTGTTAGTCCTGGACTATGAAGCCTGTGAAAGAGGCACACCTGTCTGTATTTTAGCAGGAAACCTTATTAAATGTCATAGAGGAAGTAATAAGTATAACAGTGCTTTAAGTTGTCAAATGCCACTAGATAGATCTGGGAGGGATAAATGAGCAAAAATGAGATAGATTTTTAGCTATGCAGGCAATCCCAAATCTGCTCCTTACTCCTTGGAGAACCCCATTTTTAGAAGCAGTGCTTGCCATTAGCTGCTGAGTACAAGAGGACCAAAGATTTTTCCTATGGGGGGAGATTTGGTCTACCTGCCTTGGCAGGATGAAAAGGTCAATTCCCTGGGTGAAGAAGCATCCAGGAAGCTGAAGAGGTGAAAGGCTGCTTTTTGCTGTGTGAGTGGCTTTGCCAAAGCCAAGGGCAAGCCTAGAGGCAGAAGGTCCTTCTGTAACCACGTATTTTCTTAGAGGAGCTATAGGGTGCTGCGGGAGCTGTATGTCTCTGTGTTAGAAGCTTTCTGTTAAAATGCCACAATCTCAGATCTGTAAAGGCATTTGAGAACTAGGTACCATTACCTGTTATTTAAACTGGGCATATAAGCTAAATTTAGGCACGTATTTTATTAAATTAGTTTAACAATGCTAATAAATGTAAAAGGATTAAGAGAAATATTTTAATAAGTTAAAAAATGCTAGCACATGTGTGTATTTTTACCAAAGATGGTGGTGAGGTTAAAATGGCGGCTACCCACGTGTTTGTATTTTTTCAGAGCTGCTGTAATCTGGAGATTACGTTTTACTGATCTAGAAACCTGTGTTAGCTGACCAATTTAAAAATCCCTGCGCAATTAGGCCTGCCTAGGAAACACAGCAAACAGCTGGGGGGGGGGCAGATAGAAAAACCAGAGTCAGCAAACAGCTGATGGGCCAGTGCTGCTCTGAAGGGATGGACGATGGCCTCAGCTGTCACGGTCTATGGAATGTGGGCCTGTTGGTGTGTGCTGGGGGCCCCAGACATGGCCATGGTCTTTCTCCACACCACCATCGCCTTCCGGGTGACCCAGTTCCTGTCAATTCTCCTGTCCGCGCTATGTTCTCTCCTGCTGCTCTCCACTCTGAGTCCGCGAAGTGTGGAGGAAGTTAAGAGGAGGCCGTACAAGGCAGAAAGTGAATACTACCTGCTGCAGTTCACACTGACTGTTCGCTGCCTCTACGACACCAGCTTCAGCCTAGAGCTGTGTCGGCAGCCTCCGCCTGTCCAGCGGGCCTCCTATTCCTTCTCGTGGTTGCTGGCCTATGTCTTATATCATCCTGTCTTCCATAACGGACCCATCCTCAACAGGCAAGAAATGTGAAACAAGCTGTTTTGAGACATCTATTGGAAAGAAAGTTGTTTTTCAACCGTAAGCAGCTGTAATGGTTGTGTGGTAGCTTCCTTGAGGTGTCTGTGGAGTGCTCTAAGCAGCCAGTCTAGGTGTGAGGGCATTCTTGCTGGTGGATTTGGATGACAGTTTTCATTCATGATAGTTGGGGCACCAAAGAATCAAATAGCTCTCATCTAGTGAGTCAAATCACCCATATTCCCACCTTAGCTTATTTAAAGGAAAGCAAACAAACAAACAAGCAAAACATTAAGAAGAGTGGATATAAGGCCAGGCGTGATGTAGGCATCCCCTGTTTGGGAAGTTTTGTTTTGTTGTTTGTTTACTTATGAGATGGTATCTCTAACATAGCCCAGGCTAACCTTGAGCTGCTGAATCCTGGATCAACTGTAGAGCACTGGAGGTGCAGGCGTGTGCTTTCACGTCTGGCTCAGGGGATATCTAAAAAAAAAAAAAAAAAGATTTCTCCTGCATAAAGAAAATGGCTATTAGCCATACCAGCTTCCAAAGGAGGTAAGCAACCAATAGTCCTACCCACCCAGCTAGAATGCACACAGCAATGCCACAGTCACGATCAGCACAGCATGACAACTCTAACTCCAGGGTGCGGTAGTGACATGCATACCTGAGTGGTAACCAACAGCTCTTTAATTGGACTTACAACCTGCTCAATAAGAGGGCAATCATGTTTGGTGCTGAAACCCAGCCAACTACCCAGGGCTAATGATGTCATGGATCTCAGGAAAGAACCTACAGCAACCTTTTAACTAAACCAGCATAATCCCTAACGATATTCTAAATATTTATCCTGTACCCACAGGTAAGTGTAATTCTCAATCCTCATGAAGGAAACTTCTCTCTGCAACAGATGGAGACCATTACAGAGAACTACAACCAATCAAAATGCAGAGCTGTGGAGCTCAGTCCCTAATGAGACCTCTGCAACACAATTCCTGCATCTAAGGCTCAGGGATCATTGTGGAAGAGGAGGCAGGAAGACTGCAAGAGCGAATTGTAAGAAATGGGGAGTTTGCTGCAGGATCGTATCTTCTAGAAATACCAGAGATGCTATACCCATAAAGTCTAGCCAACATGGCTGCCTAATCATGGCCCGAACAAGGAGGACACCGATGGACATGCTAAAGTAGAAGTGGGATCATGTATGAGACCTCAGCCCTAGACAAAGAACTACAGGCGGCTAAGGAATACCCGGATGTGGGAGAAAGAGTCGTCTCCAAGGAAGAATGAGCACCCCAGAAGGTTATCCAATACTAAATGGTCAGCCCATATCACACAAACAATTAACATCATATAGACGTTATATGAGCAGGTTACATTTATATATTTAGAAATATATACTGTGTGTATGTATGTATGTATGTAACAACAGTTAAAGAAAAAAGGCCATGAATTTGAAAGATAGTAGTACCAGGGGTTATATAGGGAGGAAAGAGAAGGTAGGAAATTATATAATTGTATTATAATCTCAAAATAAAAAAATTAAAAATGACTGTTAGCCTAATATGGTGATCTATAACTGTAACCCAACATTTGGGAGGGTGTGCCACTAAGACAGGAGAATCATGTGTCCAAGGCCAGGCTGGCCTATATAGCAATACACTGTGTAAAAAGGGGGTGGGGCTCTGTTTCCATGTATTCCCACCAGACTGAATAGTTGTTATCCAGCCCCGTACTCTCCGGACTCCGTATGCTTTGTTATGCTATGTCTAGATGCTTTTCTGCACCACCTGTCCTACAAAACTCTACCATATTGTAATGCACATATAATATTGTCTATCTGGAAAATAAATCTGTTTTATCTTGAGGGAGAAAAGATGAGGTCTCCTTACACTGCCCAGGTTGGCTTTAAACTCATGGTCTTCCTGCCTGTATCTTCAGAGAAGCTGGAATTAATTACAGGCATTTATCACATCATAGTGCCTGGCTGTACTATCTTGCCTTCCTTCTCTCCATCCCTTCCTCCCTCCCTCCCACTTTCCTTCCTTCCTTCCTTCCCTCTTTCCTTCTTTCCTTCCCCCCTTCCTTCTTTCCTTCCTTTTTTCCCTCCCCCATCTCTTTTTCTCCCTCTTTTTTTTTCTTTTCTTTTGAGACAAGATCTTATTATGTGGCTCTGGCTGGCCTGGAACTCACAGAGATCCACCTAACATATGTGGCCGTCATGTGCAGGTCTGAGAACAGCTTGTGGGAGTTGATTCTCTCCTTGCATTATATGGATTCCTCAGGTCCTCAGGCTTAGAAGCAAGCCCCTTTCCCTCACTTTCCATTCCTTGCTTCAAACAAGTGCTTTTAGAGTAAGTGGGACATTAGCCATATTCTGGCTGGAACTGGTTTTTGATTTGGAGACAGGGTGGCTCATACTTAATACCTTGACTGCAGTGTACTTAAATAGTTGTTAAAGCCGGGCTGTGGTGGCACACACCTTTAATCCCAACACTTGGGAGGCAGAGGCAGGCGGATCTCTATGAGTTCAAGGCCGGCCTGGTTTATAGAGTGAGTTCCAGTACTGGCTCCACAGCTACTGAGAAACGCTGTCTCGAAAAACAAAATAGTTTTTGAGGGGTTGGAGAGATGGCTCAGCAGTTTAGAGCACTGGCTGCTCTTGCAGGGGACCTGAGTTTGATTCACAGCCCCAACATGCTTGCTAACAACCATTTATAACTCCAGTTCCAAAGGATCCAACATCCTCTTCTGGACTTTGTGGGCACCAGGCCCACAGGTAGTTCACAGACACACATTCAAGCAGTAACTCACATATATATAATAATATAAATAAATCTAAAAGAAAATTAAAAAAGAAGTAGTTTTTGCCAACATAAATGAGATTAACAGAAAAGACATGAGATTAAAAATCTATGGCCCTTTCCCTACAGTGAAGATAAAATCATTTCTTGTTTATTTTTATCAGTAGAATATATGCTTGTGTGTATGTATATGTGTAAGTATTTATACAAGGATACTTCTAGGTGTGTCCATCTGGGTCCTATTGGGTCCCCCAAAGCCCTTATTTGACCTTTGAAAAAGAAGTGCTTAAAACAGTAAGTGCTGGACACAAAGAAATGCCAAAAAGGCTCCTTTTTTACCCTCCTCTCTTACATTATTTAATAATTGCATTTACAAATACTTTCCCTCAACTGAGTTTCCAACTGAAGCAATCCGGATGATCAGAGAGTTTGTGGGTCTATGCAGTGACCCGAGGGAGCATTCCAGAACATCCTGCCTAAATGCTGCCATCTGGTGTTCACTTTCCCAAACCATACATACACAGCAAGGATCATTTTAATACTATTTTGTTTTTGGATACCAGATTTAAGATTTAAGGACACTGAAGTGGGGTAAGAGCTGGGTTTGCAGTACAGCATCGACCATCCACCTCTCCTCAGAATCCTTTGTGGGCTGCAGTTCAGAGGGAGAGTGGTTGCCTGGCATGTACAAGGCCCTGGGTTCAATGCTCTATACCTCTCCTTCCTCCCCCAATAAAAAATTAGTACAGGGACTGGGTATGTTGCTCAGTGATAGAGCAGCTGCCAAACATGTGTGAGGACCTGTGTTCATCCCAGCACTGAAATTCCCAAAACTAAATACAATAGGTCTTTAGACTACAATGTAGTCTGTAATCTTGAGACATTTCCCCTTGATTTCTTCAGTCAAAGCCATGTCACATTTTGTCAGTTATGTGGGTACTAGAAATTTGCTTCTCCATGTGCTAATGCTATTGTTCTTTACAAGCCATGTGAACACAGGGCAGGTATTGATCATTTTCCATCCAGAGTTTTTGATCCTCACCAAATCATTCATAGCAGTGACCCCAGAGAGTGTTGCTACAGTTGTCTTGACCTGGGGAGTCCTGGGTATGTCTGTCATTGTCTTCTGTCTGTCCTGGTTCAGCCAGGAGCATCACTATAGCTGTGATGCAGGCACTGGAGTCCTAGAATACAACTTCTGACCTTGTATTCCTAAAGATGCTTTCTATGTGTTACATCTAAGACAAGGTTAGAAAAGGCACAGTCTGTCGTTAGTGCTCTGGGATAGGGGCAGGCATTCTAACATCTTTTGTTGTGATAAGGCCACTCAGACCCGAAATTACCACACAGAAACTGTATTAATTAAATCACTGTTTGGCCCATTAGCTCTAGCTTCTTATTAGCTAACTCTTATATCTTAATTCAACCCATTTCTAGCAATCTGTTTATCACCATGAAGCTATAGCTTACTGGGTAAAGTTCCAGCGTCTGTGTCCGGCGGGGCCACATGGCTTCTCCTTGATTCCACCTTCTTTCTCCCAGCATTCAGTTTAGTGTTCCCTGCCTAGCTAAGTTCTGCCCTGCTATAGGTTCAAAGCAGTTTCTTTATCCACTAATGTTAATCACAGCATACAGAGGGGAGTCCCACATCATCAATCTTTAGGAAAGTATTTGGGGATTCAAATGGAAACTCCTCTTTGGGACACTGTTTTGCAACAACAGCACTGACGACTGCAGATTTCAATGCACCATTAGTAACCTTCAGTAAAAACACGTGGCACCTAATTTGTGTCATCGGCATGTTAGGAGACTTTCTCTAATTTGAGATATCCGGTGATTTTTCTTTCTCTCTCTTTTTCTTGTGTTCCCAGGCTTTGCTTCACATTCTGTTATCAGCACATGGGATGAATCTGGCAAGTGCTTACACGGCAGCCATGAAGATCCAACCAGTGGAGGTAGACAGATTTAGGAACATCAATGCTGTTCACGTTAAGGCCCTGGTACTCAGTCTCCCCTTCACAGATTGGAGAAGTCTAGGCTGGGAAGTGACAAGGGACGGGCTCAAGGGGCCTGACTGACTGCAAATGTTATCTTGCAATTTCTCCTCTGAATGGTTCTTCAGGGAAGTGATATAAAATCTGAGAAACCTAACATTTTAAAAGGAAAAGAGAAAAGTAAAAAGCAATGGTCATATTTTGGTCCTTATTAAAACTGACCACATTGCCTGTGCCCCTCCTTTCTACAGAGAGAAAGTCACTTACATTGACCTCTCCACCCCAATTTTGTCTGTGTAAGATATTGAATGAATTATTCATTGTGGGAGTAGAAGGATTCTGAAAGGCCTGCCTGCCCTTCCCCCCACCCCAACCCTCCACAGCTATCCTCATCTTCTCCCATCAATAGTCAAACTGGCAAATGAGTCCCAGTTACATGCAAATCTTTTTGTTTGGAATTAAAATACATGTGTGAAGCCTGCAGATGTTGTCTATCCCAGTCACACTGTGCTGCGTTACAGGTTATATTCTACCCCGTTTCCTCCAACATCAACCTCTATTCCTAACCTCCAGGAGGAGGTTGCCTAGCAACTGTATCTGCTTCTACCAGTGGACTGGAGGCTGCATCTTAAGTGGAAGGGAAATCAGTGGAATAGTGATGTGATTCTGCCAGGGCCTTTCAGCATCAATTCTGGGCTTCTACACACAGCCCTGTGGATTTTTTCCATTCTCCTCTTCTCTTCCATTGCTAAGTGTTTTTGTTTTTGTAAGAAACATTCTGGGTCATTAGTTGAAATTTTTAAGTCTCTAATATAGAGTATATAGAATATGACCTTATTTTTTTCTCCCTTACTCTGTTCTGTACTGAGAGCAAGAAAAGCAAATAGGAATGATTCTTTCATATACAAATGTCTTCTAACTAAAAAAGGAGAAAGAAATGAAAAGAGAAAAATGAGGGAAGTTGACACAGTGACACCGGAACCTGCATTACAGGTGGTGGTTAGCCTCCATATGGGTGCTGGGAATTGAACCCGAGTCCTCAGGAAGAGCATCCAGTGCTGTTAGACACTGAGCCATCTCTCCAGCGCTGATGCAGTATTATTTTCAGCAAAATGTATGGCATATGTTTACTGCTCCTCTAAATATCAGGCTATGTATAATGTTTGAACAACAGAAGGGGAAACAGTTCCAGATGCCGGATCAGCCACAGCTCAGTTTCTAGAGGACTCCGAGAGACACCCACAGCCCAGAATCACCATGGGCTGTGACACTCCAGGTGGCACTTCATAGAGACATAGAATCTTTGGTTTCACAGCATGGCTTCCTCTCTGGGCCTGTCTTTGGCTGCTTTCTTTTTAATTTGCTATCCCCAACCATCTGACCATGTCAGACAAGGTATGCATGCTGCAGCTTGTGCACCAAGCTGGACATGGGGTGTGTAGCAATGCGCTCTGAATTTAAACATTACCCTTCAGGAGGGAGGCTCTTATGACTCAGGAAATAAATAACTGGCAGGTTTCAGGAAGTCCATGACACTTACAAGCTCCAACAGTCCCTACCCCCAGGTCATATAAGCAGCAAGGACTGCTGGGAGGGATGAGACTCCCTGACCTGGCTTCAGTCTGCAAGAAGAAGCACTCCATCCATGCCAGGGGTGTTCTCTTCAGTGATGCAGCTGCCTTGAGTCATCCGCGCTCCTGTAGTAAAGCCTCAGTTCTACTCCTGTAAAGAATCCCAGTAAACTCACTGGTTCTTCAGGTTGAACTTCGGTGGAATTGTTACTTTGTCTTTGGACAGTGTTAGCCAGGGTGTCGGGAGCAGTGTTGAATAGAGTCATCAGGGTGGAGCTCTTTGTATGAAATTCCTCCCTCAGCATCCACAGATACTATATCAGTGGAGCAGGCAGCGCCCAGTCATGCGTGTGCTGTCAGTGGCTGTCTCTCAATGAAGGCAGAGTCAAGCAGTGGACAGAGGACATGGGAACCCAGAACATTTGCGATTAGACTCTAGACAGGGAAGGTTGCCAAGAGCCTTTTGGGAATGTCACCCTTGTTCACATGACAACAACCCAAGGCACTGCTGTTCTGGTGGTCACCTGACCCAACCCACATTTCTTTAGCTAGTTGTGACTTCCTCGGAGAGTCTGTTCCCATCTCCACACACCTCCATGAACTGTCTCAGACACTGTTCCATGTAACTGTTGTCATGGGAACTTGCCTCACCTGCATTCGCCTTCCTGATTTCTCTGGATTCTGTTACAGTCATCTTTTTGAGGACAAGGATACTCATTACTCTTGACAATTCCTGGATCTAGTGTCTGTCAAGACATGTCATTCAGAAGTTGATCAGTGAGTGTGAATACCTGATTGCAGTCTTGTACCTGCTACAAGCTGCAGCATTATGCAGTAATTGCTCAGCCATCTTTTCACAAGCAACTTATCAGAACCAAGGGATATGGTAAAGGCTAAACCAAAAGGCAAGGCTTTTGGGCGTTACTGCTTTGTGAGTAAAATGGCTGTCCTTTACTGTAGAGTTTTCGCTGTAGCTAACTCCCTTTCTGTTACATATTTGGGAATTAATCCACATAGTCCAGAACTGGCCAGGCCTTGTTGCTCTCTCCTAGGTTAGGTAAACATAGAGATCTCCCTTCCTGCAGCTAAGTTTATCAGCAGGCAATTGGTCAGAATTTAGGCAAGAACATCCCATTTATGATATTCACAGATCTCTAAGGACATAGAATTACTACCTGACCAAGCTCTGCCTTACTTTTAACCCACTTAAAAGATTCCTAACCCCTTATGCTCATTTTCACCTCAGTTTACCGATGATTTTAGTTCAGGACTCTCAAGGACAGCAGAAAAAATAATTAACTGCAACTCAGAGAAAGACCCACAACACCCATGATCAGAACGGCTGATAAAGACAATCAGAACAGCTGATAAAGCCCAGAACTGATAATTTAGAGGCCTGGGTCTCTTCTTTGTTTAGAGCAGTAAATCTAACTCCAGGCCTAGGCCCATAGAAACTGCAGCATCTGGTTTATGTGTTATCTGATCAAGAGCCATCAGTTTCTACCTGACTGTTGTCTAGTTACCTGGTATCTTCTATGCATATTGGGAGAAAAGAAGTGGTGTGTTCTGAATTAAAATTCAATCCGTGCCCTATACATAATTTTACTGAAAATAAACCTTTTAGCTTTTACTAACCACCTAAAAATGTAGTGTAGTACACTAATCTTCCCCTCTATAATTCCCTGATGATTTATTTCCTTTCTTAACTAACTTTCTCTATTAAGGAGCTAACTGGACATGTTCTAACCACTCCTTTGAATCTGTGTGTGTACGTGAAAACTCTTATCAGATTTTCTATGGGGCAAAACAATTCTGGTCCTGGAATCTGCTAGGGCTGGGGTATTGCTGGTTTTAAGAATATATATGACTGGGAATATTTGTAACAAGGAGGATAAGGAGGAACGATATAGAACTAAGAACAAGGGAGAACAAGAAGGAATAATGAGAAATGATGGATTGAAGAGAGAAGAATAAAGACTTATGGATAGACAGAACTCATTGTGAGTAGACTTCTTTACCCTCAGATCTTTAGCCCCTCTTTAGCCATTCCTGACATCCTTAATTGAACCCTGTAACATAACATGCTCATCTAAGAAGCTAGGAGCAAGTCCCCAGTGGTACCTTTACATGACAAGTCTTGTTTCTTTTGGGCAAGAGGAGAATTGGACCTTGAAGTGAAAGAGTGATGCTAAATCTTTACCGAAGAGAAGCCAAGTATATGTGAGGGGAAAGTGTAGGAAGGGAGGCACATGGGAGGTAGTGCTTTCACCTTTAACTCCACCAACCTGGCGTCTCAAGAGGCCCCACTGGGAGACAACCACCAAGGCACCTTGGAGACAGCCGCTACACCATTGCCATCTGCTTAGTAAACAAAGGTATCTCCCACGGCAAGTGCAATTGGCTGGTGCCTGGTCATGTGACCAACAAAGTTGTAAAAGTCAGGTCTCAGGATTGGAATCAGGAGTGAGGGTTTCAGAGACTGTTGACAACTTTGTCAGCTTAAAAGTCAGAGCTCTCACTAGAACGACAGAGGACAGAGGGCAGAAGCGCTTCCTGAATCCTTAGCTAACTCAGGTCTAGCTTCACCCGAAGTCACCTGCTATTGCATCTGCTGATTTCACACATACCTTGCCCTGTTGAATGTGTCCACCATTTTGGGCTGGGTTTTCTGCCGTTGGCTGCTGAAGCTCTGACTATTCTTTCCAGCTGGATAAACTGAGAACCTTGGGCTGAAAAGCTTGACTTCCCACCAGCTGCTGGGATGCCATTCCTTCCTAACACCAGACACAAAGCAGTCAAACTACTGACTGGCCACTGAGGCAAAACCAGAGACTTGATGGCTTTTGGCAATATCTGATATGGGGCTGTTTCTGAACCATGGTTCACATCTCCCAATCCTCAAGGGACAAAGATAAAAACCCAAGTCCCTTTTGTTAGAGGACAAAACAGGCTCAGGAAAGGGAGAGCCACAGCAGGCAGCAGAGAGGTGATAGGTGGGGAGTTAGGGCATTAGTGATTAACTCCAAGGCACAATAATGCATTGGTGTTATATTAAGGACAGAGGAGAAACTTCTCCCCTTGGAGTGGTCTATAAATCCGGATTTGCATTTTCTACTTCATGCTCCCTGTGTCTTCCATCCTCTGTCCATCTATTGTATGAGGAGTCTGAATCTGTGCCTGCCTGGAGGCTGTCTCGTAAATTTATTTGTAGCTGTGTCTGTCCCTCTGTGTGTCTGTTCCTATGTCTGTCTGTCTCTGTGATGTCTGTTTTATGAGCTGTGTGTGTCTGCGACGCATGCGTGTGTGCATGTGCGTGTTTTTGTGTGTGTTTGCATGTTAGTGTTGTCTGTCTCTAACAAAGGGTTTTGCTCTGTATTTCCTGAACACCACAGAGAGCATCACATGGAGGAAGGAACGGGACACTTTTCAGGAATCTTTAACAGAGTTTTACGAGGGATTAAGTCACTGGCTCCAACTGACCCCAACTGACCTAGATAACAAATATCACTATTTATCAACCCATGTCCATAAAATGGATGGTAGATTTTAGGAAGTCCCTTCAATTTATGTATTTGCTGCTTTTGGCAAGTCGATACACACGGGTCAGGATTCTATGTTAGGAGGTGCTTATGCTGTAAAAGTTGATTATAAGGGAAATTGAAGGCAAGCAAGGTTGATTGTTACATTGTTCTCTTAAAGGTAGGTTAAACAAACAGACTGATTACTTAGTAGGCTAGCAGTCTTAAGTCTTAAGTGACCTCAAGGTGTATTATTAACTTTGGCTGTGAGGTCCAGAAAAAAATCTGGTCTTAGGATGTAAGATATTTTCAGAATATTGCGTTGACAGTGATAGCCGGAAGACCATGTGTGTTCTAGAGAGCCAACCACTGGACGATGTGAGACTCAGCAACCATTGTGTGTCTGTGATGAGAAGCAGAAAAGCACCTTTCTTGAATGAAGCAAGGGAGAGGGGCCTGGATCTTATGTGTGGTGTTCTTTATCACCTGCCTTCACCGGCCAATCACATTCAGCTGCCCCTTCTCTTCCTGTGTTAGAGCAGGCAGAGTCATCATCGCGTTATTGTTTAGTTTCTGTCTGCAGACATCCTCGGGCATTTGGTTGAAGCATTGTCCATGTGAGGAGCCTGGTGGTTCCTGGGGTGCACACAAGACTCCATATGTAGGCTCTAGGCATACAGGGAAGAAAAGGTCTACCTCATTGGCGTTTATTCTGAATGAAATACAGGAACCACCAGACAGACGGGCAGCACTGGTGAGCTGCTTCCTTGGACAAAGACTGCTGCTACACAGGCGCAGAGCCCTGGTTTGCCAGGGACTTAGCTGAGCTTATATACTTTGCAATGAGCCCCAAAGGCTCACACATTTAGGACTTTGTCATCTGCAAACACTAGAGCGCTTTGTAGCTTACGTCTGGTTCACTTCACAAAGGCATGTAAAGTGCAGTGCTAGCGATGGGGCACTCAAGATCCAGACATAGGCAGCTGTTGGTTTGGCAGCCGAGCAATGCCGTCGGTGGCCCAGTTGCCACCTATCTCTTCATCATTAAGCAGCAAATGTTGGTGTCACTCCCTTACTTATTGCAAGATGGCAGAGTCTTTCAGAAGATACCTGATGTTCTTTGACCTCCTATGGCCAAGACGCTGGGGCTAATTTTGCTCTTGTGTTGGTATTAATTGGGCAAAGCTTTACCATTGCAGGTGGGAATCATAACTGTAAATGCCAAGGTGAGATTTAATGATCTTATTGAAAGGGCTGGAGACTCTTCAGCAGACGAGCCTGGTGACATGAGTGTACAGGGCAGAGGCATGTCAAAAAACGTTATATCTGACATGAACAATAAACAAACTCGCAGCTCATCTAGTATTTATGATTATTTGCAATATACTACTTTTCTTTAGTTAATTTCTAGAACCTATGGAACTCCAGGTTTAAAGAAAACCATTGTGTATAATAGAATCTCAGATCTTAGAAAAATGGGTGAGAAACTGTCTTTGGTAAGTGATTCCTTGATGATCTTTAGGAGCTCCAACGCCCCCTCCCGATTTAGGGATTTCTGTGTACAATACTTGCCAGATTTTATAGGGTGATTAGGTCTATTATTGGGGGATCTAGAGTTGACATAAGGACTATTTTAGACTATAGCATTTGAGATCCAACCAGTGCAGCAGCCTTCAAGCCTTTTCATTTATCTAAAAGTAGAAATATTGAAGGTGTGAGAACTACCATAAATTCCTCTTCATGATGGCTTCTACTCTCAGGAGAAAGACAAGAGATGGCCATTATAAATCCCGCTGTAGGCATTTTGTGGTGATTTTTCTTTTTTGTTATTTTTTCTTTTCTTTCTTTTTCTTTTTTCTTTTTGGTTTTTGGAGACAGGGTTTCTCTGTAGCTTTGGATCCTGTCCTGGAACTTGCTCTGTAGACCAGACTGGCCTCAAACTCACAGAGATCCACCTGCCTCTGCCTCCTGAATGCTGGGATTAAAGGTGTGCGCCACAACTGCCTGGCTCTTCTGTGCTGCCTGCAAATTTCAAGATGTCATTATTTTTTTCTGCTGTGCAGTACTCTATTGTGTAAATGTATCACATTTTCCTTATTCATTCTTCCGTCAAGGGGCATTTAGGTTGTTTCCAGGTTCTAGCTATGACAAACAACGCTGCTATGAACATTGTTGAACACAATGCTTGTGGTATGATTGAGAATCCTTTGGTTATATACCCAAAAGTGGTATTACTGGGTCTTGAGGTACATTGTTTCCTAATTTTCTGAGAAATCACCATACTGATATCCAAAGAGCCTGTACCAGCTTGCACTCCCACCAACAATGCAGGAGTGTTCCCTTTACCCCACAACCTCTCCAGCATAAGTTGTCATCAGTGTTTTTAATCTTGGTCATTCTTACAGGTGTAGGATGGAATCTCAGAGTTGTTTTGATTTGCATTTCTCTGATGGCTAAGGATGTTGAACATTTCTTTAAGTGTCTTTCAGCCATTTTAGATTCCTCTGTTGAGAGTTCTCAGTTTAGGTTTGCACCCCATTTTTTTATTGGATTATTTGTTCTTTTGATGACCAATTTCTTGAGTTCTTTGTATATTTTGAAGATCAACCTTCTGTCTGATGTGGGTGAAGATCTTTTCCTCATTCTGTAGGCTGTCGTTTTGTCTTATTAACTGTGTTCTTTGTTTTATAGAAGCTTCACAGTTTCAGGAGGTCCCATTTATTAATTGTTTCTTTCAGTGTCTGTGCTACTGGGGTTCTATTTAGGAAGTGGTCTCCTGTGCCAATGCGTTCAAGTGTACGTCCTATTTTCTCTTTTATGTGGTTCAGTGTGGTTGGTTTTATGTTGAGGTTTTTAATCCATTTGGACTTGAGTTTTGTGCATGGGAATAGATATGGATCTATTTTCAGTGTTCTACCTATTGATATCCAGTTATACCAGCTCCATTTGTTGAATGTGCTTTCTTTTTTCCATTTTATATTTTTTGCTTATTTGTAAAAATCAGGTGTTCGTAGGTTTGTTCATTGATATCTGGGTCTTCGATTCACTTCCATTGGTCCTCCTGTCTGTTTTTATGCCAATACCAGGCTGTTTTCAGTACTGTAACTCTATAGGAGAGTTTGAAGTCAGGGAGGCATCACATGCCTCCAGAAGTTCCTTTATTGTACCGGAATGTTTTGGCTATCCTGAGTTTTTTACTTTTCCGTATGAACTTGTACTGTTCTTTCGAGGTCTGTGAAGAATTTTGCTGGGCATTGCATTGAATCTGTAGATTACTTTTGGTAAGATTGCCATTTTTACTATGTTAATTCTACCTACCTAAGAGCATGGGAGATTTTTCAATTCTCTGGTGTCTTCTTCAATTTCTTTCTTCAAAGATTTAAAGTTCTTGTCATACGGGTCTTCCACTTGTTTGGTTAGAGTTACTCCAAGATATTTTATGTTATTTGTGGCTATTGTGAAGGGAGATGTTTCTTTCTGAGCCCGTTTATCATCTGTGTAAATAGGGCTACTGATCCCACCTCTTCTATGCATTACTCATTAACGTGCCTCTTGTGTATACCTGCACTGCACACAGAACCTTTTTCTCCTACCAATCTATTTTCAGAGCATTTAGTTTTCATGCTCCTAATTCCTTAACATAAGATAACAAAGAGAAACTTTTGTCTCATTTATATAAAGAATCTAGACAATGTGATGTCTCACCTTGTGTGTGTGTGTGTGTGTGTGTGTGTGTGTGTGTGTGTGTGTGAGAGAGAGAGAGAGAGAGAGAGAGAGAGAGAGAGAGAGAGAGAGTATGTATGGGGATTCAAGTATATGGAGTTCAGATTTCAGCATTGGTTCTCCTCTATTATTCTTCATCTTAACTTTTTTTGAGACGGAGTCTCTCATTGAACCTCAAGATTGTTGATGAGCAGGCAGCAAGCCACAGGGATCCACCTGTCTACTTGCCCCATGCTGGATTTTGGGCATTCGTGGCAGCATTCAGCTTTTTACATGGGGGCTGGAGATCCAAACTCAGGTCCTCCCGGTTATATGGCAGGCAATTTACTAAACGAGACATCCCAGCTCCTTGTATTCTTATATTAATAAAAACTCCACAAACTCTGTGTTTCCCCTCCCTATTGTAATGAATGCAGCAGGAACCCAAGGCAAAGCTGGGACTTGGCGACATTGTGTGCTGGAGTCCATGAGTAAATTTGGATTCTTGGTGAAACAGAATCAGTTGTAAGTAAATGTAAGGTAAAACATGGATTTCAGAGCGTGGGATATGACTCAGTGGTAGGCTGCTTGCTTACATTGTGTGAAGCCCTGGGTTACATTTCCCCACAAACAAACAGAAACAAAGAAAAACAAAGAAAAAGGAGTTTCATTTTCATTGAAATGTATCATAACTGAAGTGTGTTGTAATTAAAGACTCTTACATGGTTTATAGATTGGGTCTAGTAAAACCATCTTAGTGTTTTTACTTAGAATGTGAACATCCCGATTTACATCTCAAGAGCACAGTTTTTCTTAATCAGTTTCCCTTTGAGTTGGTGCAGGGTTTTGAAGATTCCCTTTGGTGCCATAGAGTCCAAATGAGTGGCTTGGTCTTTTGATTGTTTAGAGAAGCAATAAGAGGCTTGGAAAAGTGTCCCTGGCATTTCTGAAAGTTTCCTATGTGCTGTGCTATAGATTAGGCTGTGAGGAGTCAGTGGGAAGTTGGGAAAGTGGTCAGAGGTAAGGAGGTAGCATTCCCACATAGTAGTTGGGCTCTAAGAGGTAAGGATGCCCCCACTTGCAATTGGGGGGGCTACCTCACTCATCTTTGTTAGTTCTCTGGGCCAACGACCATCCGGGCAAAGCTGTGAAGTGATAGGAGAGGGGAAGAAGGAATTAAGAAAGAACAAAATTGGAAATAAAAGAGAGCAGAGTCCAGGGGCCCTATAAAGACAAACCTGGAACAGGCTAAGTTGTCTCCCAGATCCAAGACTTCACCCTTTCTGACAGGGCTTTCTGCTCCTTGCTTTTGGCCTCAATAAATGCCTGCTCTTACCTTTTGGGAATCTTTACATCTTTTGTCTCTGTGTGTATTCGGTTCTTTGCTAGCCCCTGAGAAGAACCAGGACACCCAGGCAGCTGGCCCACAACCATGACACTCCAACCCTCCTGAAACAAAGCATATGCACATTGAATGTGACTGTTGTTGGTTCTTAGTGAGCTTGCTTTCTGAAAGTCCAGTTACATTCATATTCTGTCTATAAAATGGTGTCAGAAAAGGTTAACTCATAATTTAAGGTCCATCACGGAAGAATGGATAAAGAAAAAAAAACCTAACATATCTAATGAGAATATGATCCAGACTTTACTTTTCTTTTTGATTGTCTTGATACAAAGTCTTATGTTGCTCTGGAAGGTCTAAAATTTAGTCTGTACAGCCAACTATGCTTTGCCAGCAACAACAACAAGCAGAAACAAACACTGGGGCTGGAGCGATAACTCAGACTTAAAGTACTGACTGCTTTTCCAGAGTACCCAGGTTCAATCCCATATGGAGGCTAACAACTATCTGTAAGTCCAATCCTATGGGATCCAATAAATACTTTCTTTTTGCCTCCAAGTGCCACTGTGCCCTCCTTAGGGCCCAGGCACCATCAAACAGTCATGATAGCATCTATATAACATTTTGGAACTTGTGCCTATGAAATACTATGTGTTCATAATGAATAAAAGATGTAAACCTCCCTCATTTCTTCTATGTTCTAGAGGAAAACATCCAACTCTCAGGCTTCTGTCAATCTGCCTTTTGTAGTTGCTCTAACAATCTTTTCTCATGGTACAATGTTGAAGAGCACCAAGGGATATATGCTTGCAAAACAAGATATGTTCATTATGCGGGTAAGGTTCATGATATCCATCCTCCCTGATATAGTGAAAGAAATAAGGATGTTCTGGGGCTCCATATGTCTTTCTTTTGGAAAGGATCTAACACAGTTCTTTTCACATAGGAAATATGTTTATTAGCCATAAGAAATGTGTTCTTAGAAGGCATAACATGTTTATGTTGGATAGAGCTTGCTTTACTCAGTACCTTCTCTTGTGAGATGGAACAGGATAGCACATTCTCTAGGTTCCATTCATTTCCCTTTTAGAGAATCTCTAGTAGGGCAGACACGGTGGCGCATGCCTCTAATCCTAGCATTTAGGAGACAGAGGCAGGCGGCTCTCTGTGAGTCTGAGGTTAGCCCGATCTACATAGTGAGCTTCAGGTCAGCCAGCCTTGCAGAGAGAGATCCTATCTAAAATAAACATCTCTAGTTACATAGCAGACATCATGTTTTAAAGCACAAAATCTATGTGCTTTTGATGGGGGAAGAGCCACACCCCAACTTGATGTGATTGGCTAGTGGCTCTTCCCCTGTGGCTCTTCCCCCATCATGCTTTATTTGACAGAAGCCCCTCTCCTGCAGTTGAAGAGGATAGCACATTTCCAATATTCTGTAAAGCTGCTTGTGGGAACTGTTCTGACAAGTCGTGTTCACAGACTGATTATAACGTCTATGAGCAACAACGGAATGTGCGCACGAAATGGAATGTGCTTGCGTAGGATGAGTGACTCTCACTGACTTTGCCAGTGGAGTGGAAGAGGAAAACATAGTTGTCTTGTTTACTTTTCTTTTGCTGTGACAAAACACCAAGACCAAGGCAACTTATAAAAGAAAGTGTTTACTTTGGGATTTACAGTTGCAGAGAGTTAAAGTCCTTGTCCATCATGGTTGGAAGCATGGCAGCAGACAGGCAGGCCTGGTCCTGGAGCTGTAACAGAGAGCTTACACCTTGATCCACAACCGCAGTCAACTGGGAATGGTGTGGGCTCTTTAAAATGCCCAAGCCTGTCCTCAGCGACACACCTTCTCCAACAAGTCCACACCACCTAGTCTTTCCCAACACTGGAGACCAAGAATTCAAAAGTATGCACCTTTGGGGGCCATTCACATTTAAACCATAACATTCCTAGACTTTTTCCACACTGAGTTTTAAAAAGTACTTGTGGATTCTTGTCATGTGATTAATCATTGTAATATAAGCATTTGTGAAACAACAGTATGCTGATGCTAAGTGTTACACACGTCACACACTAAATTCCATTCTTTGAACAGAAGAGACTAACACATTCTGAGACTTCCAATACACTTCCTTTTAAAGGTCACTACATGTTTCTTTTCCCTAAGGAGCATGGGTTTACAACTAAGTGTTCACACTGGTTGAAATCAGTATCACACTCAGTGTTTTCTGATGGGATGAAACAACATGGCACATTGTCTGGGTTCCAGAACCTTCTGTATTGTGAGTCTTTCCACAGTGAATATTGTTTGGAACTGGAGTTCCTCATGCACAGAGCCCTACCTGTGTTACAGATTGGAAAAGTGTGACTGACTAATTAGAACATCACTGTCGAGAGCCAAGAGTGTTGTAAATACAAGGCCAAATTTATCTTGAGCTCCTTTTAGTCATCTTAATAGTCCTTCATTCCTTATCTCTATTTTTAATTGTTTTGTTTGTTTGTTTGTTTGTTTGAGATGGAGTCTCTCTGTGTAGCTCTGGCTGCCCTGGAACTTGCTATGTAGACTAGACTTGTCATGTGATGAATCATTATAATAATCACCGAGGAGCAAGCATTTGTGAAACAACAGTATGCTGATGCTAAGTGTTTTTATAAAGCTGCCTGTTAATGTAAATCACCTAGAGTTTCCAGGGTAAAGAGGCCTGGGAGGTACACTGTATTATTATTGCTTTGCTACAAGTCCCATTCAATCCACCTGCATCATCTGGATGAATGGAATGAGGCTTTGGTCGGAATTTGAAAGTTGCATCTGTATTCTTCAAGAAATGTACCAAAATACATCGTCACAAATCTTACCTGCTGTGCAATACGAGATCTGTCTGCTGTGTTTTCTTTTTCCCTTTTTATTAAGATTTTTTTGATATAATCTTTTCTCATTTTACATAGTTATCTCCATTCCTACTCCCTCCCTTCCTCCTGCTTCCTCCACCTTCCTCTCCCCTCTTCCACTCCTCAGAAAGGGTAAGATTTCCCATGGGGAGTCAACAAAATCTGACACTTCACTTCAAAGCAAGACCAAGGCCCTCCTCGCTCCCCCCCCCAATATCTAGGCTGAGCAAGGTGTCTCTCCAAAGAGAATGTGCTGTTAGATGCCAGTTTGAGCACTAGGGATAAATCCTGGTCCCACTGTCAGTGGCCCACAGACTGTCCCAGCCTCACAACTGTCCCTTACATTCAACAAGGAGAACCCTAAGAGAGACATCCATGAATCCTCCTGAGAAGGGGAAACAGACAAGAACTCCTGAGAAAATTAGGAGAGAGGGAGAAGGGAGGGTGGAAGGGGAGAGGGAGGAGAACACGAGGGAATGGGATCTTCAGGGGGAAGGGCAGTGAGAGAGAGAAAGGAAAGAGAGATCTTGATTGAGGGAGCCATTAAAGGGCTATCAAGAAACATAGCACTAGGGAAAATCCCAGGAATCCTCAAGGATGGCCCCAGCTAAGACTCTAAGCAACAGTGGGAGAGGGTGCCTAAATTGACCCTCTCCTGTAATCAGACTGATGACTACCCTAATTGTCATCATAGAACCTTCAGCCAGCAACTGATGGAAGCAGATACAGAGATCCACAGCTGAGCCGAGCTATTGGAGACCAGTCCAAGAGAGGGAGGAACGATAATATGAACAAAGGGGGTCGAAACCATGATGGTGCTACCCACAGAAACAGCTGACCTGAGCTAGTGAGAGCTCACTGACTATGGACTGACAGTGGCTATGTTTTTATGTTGACCTTGACCATGCTTGAGTTGACAGCAGTAGCAGAGGCCAACAGCTCCTCACCCTTAGGCTGTTCCACCAGCATCAGGTACTTGAGGCTAAGACTTGGGTCCTCCAGCAGTGTATCCTGCAGGCCTGTGTACTTCTCAGGCAGCTTTTTGTGTTGACTGCTGTCCCCAAGCTCTGCTTGGCCAGGCTGGGGATTAGTGATTGCTCTGCTAATTAAATCTGTCTCTGATACACCCTGGCCACTGCTATCAAAACCCCATCAGGAAAACTTCCTGCCAAGAACCTGAACTGTTAAGGGTTCCCATCATCCCTGGAACTTAGGCAAACTGTTTTATTGAACCTAAACTGTGAGCGAATGGTGTAGGAGGGTCCTTCTGTATTTGGGTTGCTTTCATTGGTTAATAAAGAAACTGCCTTGGCCTTTTGATAGGGCAGGACTTAGATAGACAGGGAGAGAGAACAGGTTACTGGGAAGGGGACAGAGTCAGAGAGAGCTGCCCGCCATGAAGCACCCAGATCAGACACACTGAATCTTTCCCGGTAAGCCACGACTAGTGGCGACACACAGATTATTAGAAATGGGTTAAACGAATATGTGAGAGGCAGTATTTAAATGAATACAGTTTCTGTGTAATTATTTCGGGTATAAGCTAGCCAGGCACCAGGTAGGGGGAGCTGGGCAGCCACCGGGACCAAAAGCAAGCCCGCGCGCCTCTTGCAACAAGCTAACAGTGTGACTCATGCTAAAGCCCTTGAGTCCTTCCAGGAGTCTGGGGTTTGGGTACCTGCGATGCAGAAGATGCTTGTGATGCTGCGATGCTCAATTTTCATTGTCAGTGTGGCTGAATTCCATGATGCACTCTGGGTACGACTTTGAAGGAGTTTCCAGGGAGGTTTAGTTGAAGGAAGACGTACACTGAGTGTAGGTGGCACCAACTCACTGGCTGGGGTCTCATAGTGCTTAAAAATGAAGAAAGAAAGAATCCATTGGGACAGAACCAGTATTCCTCTCTTTCTGCCTCAGGAGTGGATGTAATGAGAACAGCTATCTCTCATTACTGTGCCCTTCTATGGTGATGGATTTTATTTCTTCTTAAACTGCAGACCAAAACAAATACCTCCTTCTTAAGTTGTTTTTTTACTAAGTATTTTTGTCACAACAGCAAAGATAGCACCTCTGTATGACTGTATCCAATAAACACTGTGAACTTTAAGACTAATGAATTTCCCTGGGGTATTTTTTTTCATGTATCATCACAGTTTCTTTCTGGAGAAATTGAATGAACCTTTTAAACCCTACAGGAAGGAACCCTCAGAAACATGTGCCTAATTTCCTTTGGACTTTATCCTATGCACTACTTCCCATTGCTGATTTTGTTTGGTATCCGTTCACAAATCATATTATGTATGCTGAATCATGTAAGAGCTTCTGTGGATCACAGAACTTGGGAACAAAAGTGATATGCTGTGAACCATTTCAGGGTGTTGCAGAATTAAGTGAGATATTGTCCCTAAATTTAACAGCACAGAAAGATATATATATTGGGAACTGCACTCTTGGTGCAGTTTGGCTTGTTGTAGTTCTCAGTATGACCAGAAGATGGCAGGGATGACCCATAGATTCCTTTGGAGCACGCCAGCCTTGTTTCTCTCAAGTGCATCTACTTCTCCTCCTCGTCCTCTTTCTCCTTCCTCTTCCACTTTCTCTTCTTTCTTACTGGGTCTACAGTTTCAGAGGGTGAGTCCATGACCATCATGGTGGGAAGCATGACAGCAGGTGTACAGGCTGGTGCTAGAGCAGTAGCTGAGAGCTTCCATCCTTCTAGAAATTTCTTGGGCTGTCATTTACTAGTGTGTTCATCTTCATTCGCCTTCAGAGTTTGGGGGTACAGTCGGTCACGGCAGAGAAGTCACAGGAGCAAGAGGCTGAGCCAAGTGGTCATGTTACATAAACATAGCTGGGCTTCAGCTTTGCCTCAGAAGAGATTGTGGGTGGCTGGTGTAGGGAGTCCTTCTGTTGCTTTTCTTGGTTAATGAATAAAGAAACTGCCTTGGCCCGTTGATAGGGCAGAACTTAGGTAGGCGGGGAAGATGGAACTGAATGCTGGGAGGAAGAAGGTAGAGTCAGAGAGACGCCCCCAGAGATAGACATGCTGACACTTTGCTGGTAGGCCACAACCTCGCGGTAATATGCAGATTAATGGAGATGGGCTAAACTAAGATGTAAGGGCTATCCAATAAAAAAAAAACAAACTAGAGCTAATGGGCCAAGCAGTGTTTTAATTAATACAGTTTCTGTGTGGTTATTTTGGTTCTGGGCAGCTGGGACAAACAAGCAACTCTCCTTCCTACAGGTGTCAGTGAGACAGAGATTTTATCTTCATGTTGTGTGACTCCTCAGCGTTAAAACTGCTTCACAAATCTGGACTGCTTAATGGAGATCAGAGAAATCTAAACACTCAGTTCTTTGTCCATTGTATATCAGAACAATGTAATCAGTGGGCTGCTGTTAGGATGTAATGAGTGTAAACTAAATGCTCACTTAAATGATCCTTAAGGCAAGTGCACTCAACCCTCACTGTGGCTCCCAGAGCCAATATAGAGCTAGCTGCCTGTGAGAACGAAAATCTTTCTGTTCTACTGTTCTATGGATCCTTAAAAAGAGTAATCAGAACGGGCAAGCATTTCTCCATGAGTCCTACTTAGGTACGTCCATATGTCTCCACTTCCCATCTCAGGGAGTGATCTCTTTTTGTGACCAATAAGGGCTTGCTTTCTTGTAAGTAGGAGCAACGATCAGCCCTTTTGAAGCATCTCTACTCAATGAGTGCTCTCCTTAAACCCATTTTACAGGCAGACAATGGAGAGTGATGTAAAAAGCTCTTGCTTATGTCAAAACTTTTTAGGTCATAATAGATTCAACTTATATCCCTGGATGGGACTGAAGAAGTAACTCAGCTTATAAATGCTTTTCCCACAAGCATGAAAAGCTAAGATACTCAGATCTCATTCCCCATTGCCATCCAGAAAAAGACAGGTTTGATGACTCGTAATTCCAGTGGTGCTTAGATGGGAGATGGGCTGGCAGATCTCTGGAAGTTCCTTGTCCAGCCAGCCTGTGCTGCAGGAAGGTTTACAGCTAGCAGATACCCACCTACTGGGGCATGGCCTCATAGACTATTTACCCTGATGCGGAAGCGTGTCCGGCCCCTTCTTCTCTCCTCCCCTGGGCCCTGTTTTGCTGGTTTGGTTTGTTTTGGATCTTATCTTCATCCATCGTTCAAGCAGAGAATCCTGATTTGTAAGTTTTACCCCTTAATAAATGCCTGTCTACTTCTTAGTTCTGAGCTAGTGTAGGATTCCTTTTTTAAGCATCTGATCTCTCAACCATCAAGCCTGGCCTTTATGGAGGGAGGCATTTCCAGGCCAATGAGAGATCCTATCTCAAACAAAAGATAGAAAATGTTTGAGTGTAGTAGGAACGAGCGGGCTAGCTACATCCCACTGCCCAGCTAGCTTAACCCCCAAAATAATCATATAGAAATTGTATTAATTAAATTATTGTCTGGCCCATTATATCTAGCCTCTTTTTGGCCAACTCTGTGTTTACCATGAGGTCGTGGCTTATGGGGAAAGATTTAGAATATCTGACTCTGGCGACTCCATGGCAGCTCTCTCTGCCTGCCTTCTCTCTCCCAGCATTCAGTTCTCTTTTCCCCACCTATCTAAGTTTTGTCCTATCAAAAGGCCAAGGCAGTTTCTTTATTTGACCAAGGAAAGCAACACAAATACAGAAGGACCTCCTATACCATTGGAGGACTGGCCAAGGTTGTCTTCTGACCTCCACTCATGAGCCATGAGTATATGTGCCTCCCACATGAATGTGCACATGGACACACAAGTACATATAATAAACAAACAAATAATTGTAGCTGGAAAAGCAGAGCTATGATCCTTGCCATCAATGGACATCTTGTCAATGGACAGAGAGAAGAACTGAGTCTTTACATTGCTGTTTATTCTGAGAGTCAACAATCTGAGAAGGCAGTAGGTTAATACCCTAATAACTGCTTTACATTTCATCTGTAGCCAACAGAAATGCCCACAAGTCCTTCTCCCAGTGATCCTAGAGTCTGTCAAGTTAGCAGTTAACATTAGTTACTTTTTTTTTTTTTTTTTTTTTTTTTTGCTAAGGGACATGTTACCAGATTGTCTTTGAAGCACCATTATCCCATCAATTGTGAAAAAAATCAAAGAAAATACTTTTGTTTAATTCCCATAAGGAAGGAGACTTTATTTAATTAGCATCAGCCTAAGTACTCATTGATCCATGGCATTTTTCTGAGTGTAGAAAGCTCAACGCACCGGTGTGGCAGCTACCTGGCATTCCAGAGTCAGGCACATTGCACCCACTTCCCTGTTTCTTCTATTCTTGCTTGCCTATGACTATTTGAGGTACTGAATACAACCTGTACAGTTTAGTTCAGTTCAGGGTTTTTTTTTTTTTTGATTTTCCAAGACAGGGTTTTTCTGTGTAGCTTTGGCACCTGTCCTGAAACTATTGGAACTAGTTTTTGTAGACGAGGCTGGCCTCGAACTCACAGAGATCCACCTGCCTCTGCCTCCTGAGTGCTGGGATTAAAGGTATGTGCCACCACCACCCGGCTACAGTTCAGTTTTATGTGTCATAAAATCATATGATTTTTCTTTTTTTAAATATCTGTCTGTCTTTCCTTTTTTCTTTCTCCCTTTCTCTTTCCTCTCCCTCCTTCCCTCCCTCCCTTCCTTCTTCTTCTCTCTCTTTCTTTTTATTGAGAAGCAGGGGCAGGACAAGAGGAATAAACGTTTGAGAGGGCTCCAAGATCCACAGAGGATCTCATTGCTGTGGCGATGGAGCGGGTCTCTGTTGTTCTACATTCAAAGCTTTCCTGCTCTAGTACCTGTGCTCACAGGCAGGCATGGTCTCCTTCTTGTGGGCACATGTGATCCCTCCCAGTTCACAGGTAAAGGGACATAGGAACCCGTGGCATACTGCAGAAGGTGTGACTACTTTGTCTATGCTGAAGAGGTGTGCAACATCTTTAACTTTACAGTATTCATTAGCAAAAAGCAAGCAAAGAAAAATAGCGTAGATGGAAGCTTAGAATGCAGGATGGAGAGCATGTGACAAAAAACACGCTTCTCCCTGCTGCCCCTCACAGCTGAGCCACAGGTATTTCCCGCCTAACAGCAGCGTAAGTCAACATCATTCTGACATCACATGTACATGAACCAAAGGGGCATTCCAGGAATTACACAACTGGAAAACATGCTGCTGTCCTGTGAAGCATGAACATCTGCCGCTGTTTTATAAAGTACAGTAGTTTCTGAGTTGACTCTGCTTTTGTCCTAGATAGAATTGAGACATTAGATCATAGAGCACACAGCTTCTTACCAACTCTTTTTTAAAAATTCACAATATTTTCTTTTTTTGTAATTTATTTTCTTTTTTAATATACTTTTATTTTTCATTCAAAAAATTTACACTTCCTCCCCTTCTCCCAGTCCCCTCCCACTCCCCCACTAACCCTCCTCCCTCCCCCTGCTTCCTTAAGAGGGGGCAGGGTACCCTGCCCTGTGGGAAGCCCAAGGACCTCCCCCCTCCATCCTGGCCTAGGAAGGTGTGCATCCATATAGACTAGATTCCCAAAAAGCTAATACATGCAAAAGAGATAGATCCCAGTGCCATTATCATTGGCTTCTCAGTCAGCCCCCATTGACAGCCACATTCAGAGATTCCGGTTTGATCATATGCTCATTCAATCCTGGTCCAGCTGAATTAGGTGAGCTCCCATCAGATCAGGCACACTGTCTTGGTTGGTGGACCAGCCTCTCCCAGTCCCGATTTCCTTGCTCATCTTCTCCCACCTTCTGCTCTTCGACTGGACCTTGGGAGCTCAGTCCATTGCTCTGATGTGAATGTGGGTCTCTGTCTCTATCTCCATCCATCGGACAAAATTTCTATGGTGATGATCAAGATATTCATCAATGTGACTATGGGACAAGGCTAGATCAGGCACCTTCTCCTCTGCTGCCCAAGTA